>CAJNIZ010010435.1:22970-105218 GCA_905231905.1 Symbiodinium pilosum | reverse complement strand
TTGTGGCTGGATGTGGCTGGTGTTTTGGATATGCAGTACTGCGGTTTGCCTTCCCACTGCTAGCCGTGTTGAGCTTCACTTCGGCAATGCCTCTAAAACAACAGCTGCCTGCTCCCTGCACAATCCGCAACGTCAACTTCAAAAGCGCTTGCATGAAGGCGCGAAGATGAGCTTCAGCCCTGATGGCCCGACTTCAGGCCTCCATCCACCGATGCATGCCTTGTGTTCGTATTAGGCCTTTAAGCCTTTAGGCGGTGCCTGCCCTTAATTGCGGCCGATTGCTCGACTGGTGGCTTCAGGCACGAAGATGAGCTTCAGCCCCGATGGCCCAGCCGCCATGGGCGACAGCCTAAGACGCTTTCACCGTGCATGAAACCGGCGCATAAGCGGACGCAAACAGGAACTGAGAAAACTCCAAGGTGGCCCATCATCTGCGCCGTCCAGTGGGGCAGGCTGGGCCACGGAAAGACATTCACCTTTGTTTAGAACACAATCAGTCAAGGAGAAGCTTGCGGGAGATGATCCTGTTTGGAGTCCAGAGGTTTGCAGCGTTGGCTGCCTGTTTGGAAGACAATGGGGTTCTGAGTTAGCATGAATCTAGTCATGCTTGCAACATCTCAATTCAATCCATTTCGCTCCAGGAACACAAACCCAAACGTTCAACGTGATTCAGGGCTTTAAGGTGGTAGTGCGAGGTGGTAGTGCGTGTTGAGGCGCGAAGATGAGCTTCAGTCCTGATCGCCCCGCGCCAGGTGACGTGCTAAGTGCTAGGCTCCAAAATTGCAATTCAAACACAACAGCTGCGGCAAGGACCAAGAGCCGTGAGTAGCAACAAGTTGCCGCCTAATAGGTGAGTAGGGAGCCAGTCTTCTGTTGCAGGCCCAGTACTCTGGGGTACTCATTGGCTGGCGCTACTGGTATCGCAATCCGTCTGAAAGCTTCATGAAAGGTGTGCAGACCAGCTTTGGTGGAGAGACCCGTGCCTCTCCTGCGGCAGGCTGGACGGGATATTCTGGGCAGGTCTCACATCACGCGCAAGGGGAGAATCTGCGAGAATGGTCAGGAAACCTCAGCTTCGCACCCTCCTCCAGCCAGGCACTTAGATGTACTGGGGCTGCTGTGGGCAGTGTCTGTCCCCCAAAATGTGAGACCTAGCTAACGGGCATCATTTGATAGATTGAAGATTGAAGCCGGAATTTTTTGATATTCCCCCGACTGCATGTCCAAGGCGCCCCACCGAGCTTCAGCCCCGAAAAGCCGAGCAACGCGGGCTTGGGCCTTCCGGAGACAACCTTGCAAGGCTTGGAGTGTGGTTAGTTGCCAGGTGCTGCAAAGACAAGCTTCGGCCCTGAAGGAGGCCCCGGACTTTGTGGAAGTAGTAAACATCTACAGTGGCCATGCATTAGGTGGGCCTACAACTTTCAGTCCATCCGCGTCTTCAGCAGGGACAGGCGCGCCTTGGGCTTCATGTTGAGGTGTCAAGATGGCACTTGATAAAACCTCAGCGATTTTGGAACCCAATATATACCCTATTATAATATAGCAGTTTCCATTTTCTTTTCCATTATCCCCATAGAATCCCAATACAATAACCTACCTATGTGCACATGTGTATATGAACATTGTGCGAGTTCTGCAGGTGGTGGGATGAGCTTCGACGGTCGGGGACCGCCCTTTGCTGGCCCTCTTGGGAGCTTTGCCATGAATTGAGGGGATGCAGCAGCATGCACCTGAGTTTGGAGACTTCCCTGCCTTCAAAGGATGGGTATGGGCGCCGGGCTCTGCGGTGGCATGGGCATCTCGGCCTGTGAAGTTGCCAGCATTCATCAAAATAGTAGTTCCCCTAAATAGGGGGACCCCAATATAGACAACAAAATATTATAGTCCTTATTTTGGGGACCCCCAAAAAGGTAAGCCCTTAATTTCAGGAAACACCCAAATCCCTGAAGCCTGTTTCGAAGGCTTTGATGGCCTTGGCGGCATGGGCGGCCTTGGCAGTGAAATGATGTTCCGAGCTGCTTTGCAGGGTGGGATGATGCCTGGCGTATGGACCCAAAGTCCAGTATCCATGCTTCAGTTGAATAATTCAGGCTGGATAGTTATTATTATTACTACTATGACTATGACTGTTGCGGTTATTATTACGATGGCTATTACTATAACTAGCACTATGACTTCTACTATTGCTATTAGTATTTCTATTACTAGTACTGTTTTAATTTCTATTACTATTACGGTCACCATGACCATTACTGTTATTATTGCTATTACTGTTACTATGACTACTAGTAAGAACAAGCATCCCTGGATCAAAGGATTGCTGCCTCCACGTCCCAGCTGCACCTGCTATTGCCAACTTCGCTGCTACAGGAGCTGGTGTGGACACCACGATTCAGACAAAGTAGCTTTGTTATGTTGCCCATGGTAATACGGGTCATAATAGTATTAACAGTATTGATAGTATCAACAATTTTAGTAGTCTTAATACTAGTAATAGCAAAAATGGCAATGTAATAGCAAGAGTAATAACAATAACTAATAGTGCTCGTAATAATACTAATGTTTTTTTGCCGGTAATAATGGCATCTTCTTGCTGCTGTTATGCCTGCAGGATGCTCTGATTCCCAAGGGGCAGCTAGCGGAGATCGCACAGAGATGTCAGTAAAGCGGCTGCAAAACCAGCCATGACTTTGCTTTGGCATTGGATTACTGCCTGTTAGCACGGAATAGGGGGAAAATAGTACCCATACAACCTCTAT
This sequence comes from Symbiodinium pilosum, assembly GCA_905231905.1. NCBI lineage: Eukaryota > Dinophyceae > Suessiales > Symbiodiniaceae > Symbiodinium > Symbiodinium pilosum. The sequence goes on along the minus strand of CAJNIZ010010435.1, from coordinate 102,459 downwards.
GTAGTATAGTCCCATATTCCCTACTAGCTTCCAGGATAAGTTGGTTTTAGTAGAGCTGTGCCTCTAAGGGTCCGCATCGACTTGGGCCAGGAGGTTCCGCCCGACTTGAGACAGGCGGATTGTGAGTTCTGGGAAAATTCACAGTCCTTCAGCACAACTGTGAAGCCGGCAGGTCACGCTGCGTGGGGGTCTGGCAGCCAACTCCGTGGCTGCCTACTTCCTCCAGGCTTGCAGCTTCTGGGGAAATCAATTTTCAGTGCAGAGCCCAACCTGCAGGAAAGAGCTCTGCAGCAGCAGCATCAGCCGAGTCAGCCGAGCGGCTGAGAGTGGGATGGGAGCGCAGCCGCAGAGCTTGAAAATGGCGCGACCCGCACCGTTGATCAGCAGGGCTAGGCTTGTTCGTCTTGCGGGCAGCGAGTCTGGTCTGGTCACAGGGAACTGCAAGTGAATGTGCAATGTTGCCACATTCTGCAACAGCACCCGAGGGACACAAGTCACACATCAAGTTGCCAACCGAACCTTATCCCTGTCATTAGCTGCAAGCGAGTGCAGTGGACTGCACAAGTCGTGTCCAAACTGAACCGATCAGCCAACAAGCAGCTGAAGGATGCCAGGGGCCTGCACGGACCCTAACATAGGGACTCGACAAAAGAACACAACATACTTGCACTGAAACCATCCTTAGCCATGGCTAGCACTGTGGGCGCTGGGCTCGACTGGTATGCCCGGCCCTTATAGATCCGCTAGACAGTTGGTACCCTCGTGACTATTTCTTCTGGACGAATATTCGAGGATCCGCGAGCTGTGGCAAAGCAACCGCCGCCACCGCCAGCTACGCCACCAGCGACGCCGCCGCGCGCCAAGTCACATCATTGGAAGCATGCAGTGGGATGATAGATGCGGCATGGGTCTGGTTTTACCTTCAGTGCTCTCTACCTTGATGGTTGAAGCCCGTGGCTTCTTGTCATCAGAACTGTTAGAGACGAGCCAGAGGACATTCCAACTCACCAGGTGTATTGCCCCCCTTCAAATTTCATGCCTACGTCAAGGCTCAAGCGCACGGCCTTGGAATGGTAGAGACATTCATAGACACGACCTACGATGCAAGCTGTTACTTCCTCCGTCTTGGTAGTAGTAGCATCTGATTGGAGATCTTGACGCTGTGTAGCGCTGAAGAGTCCAATATGTCCGGCAAGGTTGCTAAGGGGGCAGCGTAAGCCGATTCCATTAGGCCAAAGCTCCAAGCCATGGTGCGCGACGTGCACCCACTCCTGCCAAGGCATGACACTGCAACTAGCAATAAGATCTCCTTGGTGGGGTACATAACTTGTGAAGCTCTGCAGGCCAAGGGCAGCTTTCGGTGTCTGCTGGGTCACCACTTTGCAACCATGGCGAGGAGCCATGTGCAGCAAACAGACTTTGCAACTCTGAGGCGTCTTGTGTCTTGTGAGGAAGCTCTAAGCCGGGTCTTTGCAATGTGCATCGCTCGCTTGGGGCTGTCCTGGTTGCAGTCTCTCTGGTCAGAGCAGCTCGGCTGTTCAGCTGTTCCAAGCTGATGGAATCGCTGAGCTGACTTTCCTTTTGTTCTGAGGATCGCAGCTTGCAGCGCATCAGACGATCTTCCCTGGGCGATCCCGCCAGTATGCCATCCTGGGAAACCTGGACTTGGGAAGACTGGGGAATGCGATTCTTGGCTTGCACTGCTAAAGCATTTCTTCTCCAATAACTCCAGACTTGCCAGCATGACCAGACGTCACCAGGCTACACTCGGCGGCGCCGCCAGGAGCCGGTCCCAGATGATTTCGGCAAAGCACCTGCGGCGCTGCGCCGCGCCGAGGCGACAAGCCGCGCCTGGCGCAGGCGTCCAGCATCGTCCAGCATCGTCCAGCTATCCCAGCTCACCCTTTCGTGCCTCTTCCCACTCTTGCTGCTCCTGCGCTGCGATGGAGGTTGGCTTCAGCGAGTAAAACACAAGGCCAGGCAAAACGTGCTGTATCGTGCTGCATTGTGCTGACTGGTCACAGCGCATGCTATGAGGGGCTTTGGCTGTGGCGGCCCTTGCCAGCCTAGCGGGTCCTGCATGGACTGCTAAGGCCTGTGGGATTCTTGGCGTGGCTGATGCCTGCTAGCACTAGGCCATGGTACGGTTTTGTTCGGTGCTCGGTAGGTTGAATCTGTGCTGAAGCAGAAGACTCCTTTCGTCTGCCTTGTCCTGGATGGTCCTTGCAACCTGAGCAATTCGTGGACAATCTTGAGGTGGGGACTTTTGGGGACTGCGCATGTGCTGTTTACGAGAGGCATCATGTCAAGCTTAGTAATCAGTCCAGTCATCCCAAGATGCTGCTTTTGCAGGGCCATGGACGCTGCGGGCCTTGTGTGCATGGAGCTGATAGACCCTTGAATGCCAGGCAAACTAGTGTGGCAGCTTTGTTGACCATCAACATGTGACAGCACATGTCTTTCTTGCTTGGCCGGCCCTGCTACTTATTTTGCGTGTGCTGAAGCATATCTAGGAGTTGTTGCTGAAATTTGAAGTTGATGTTGTTTGCCAATCGACTATTGATGGCAGTTTGCCGTATGTCCACTTTGGCACTGCGATCAGCTTCTGAAGGCATTCTCTGCCCACTGAATGATTTTGACTCTCAAGTCTACAGCTCGTGTTGCACCCTCTGCACTTGCCAAGGACCTGGCAACGCGGGAACCAAGCGTCAACGACTCGTTCGCTCAGGCACAGCCTGACGTAGCGGGCATCAGGCTCTGACGTTGGACTCTTCGTGGCAGGCTCTAGGATCTCAGCCCTGGATCATGGTTCGGCGCTGGCAAAGCGCAGAATCCTGCATCAAGGCACTTTGTAGTCACATGCTGACATCCTGGCAGACGTGGGATTGAACGACGCAACGCTCCAGGCCTTGCAATCAGAGGGATTCTCAGTCTGGAGCCTCGCGCTGACGGAGGACAGTCAGCCCCTGGAGGCAGGGTACACTAGAAATAGTTGAGAAATTGGCCTGCGGGTGTTGGGTGAAGGGTGCCTTCCTGCTGTCTGAGGAGGTACTTGAGTCCTTGCAAAAGCCTTGACCTCAGCTGGTGCATGTTTTGAGCTTGGTTCATCAGATTATTTTGTGCACCCAACATCGGGAACACTGGAATTCTAGCTTCCCACTGCGCGCTGTTGCTGCGACCCTGTTGCTGGGCCGAGGCAGGATGAGACTGCGCAGAAGCTGGCCTTCGTGCTGGGTTCAGAGCTACCTGACTTCATCGGGAAGTAGCAAAATGCAGGGAGTAAGCTGGAAGAGTTTGATCAGAGCAAGCACATGCTCGAATCACTGCCCGCTGTGGCGCGAGCCGAGGTGGGCCGGCGTCTCTGCTGAAGCTCAGCGCCTCGTGGATGGATCGTGCATCATCCCCGCGGATGGAATGTCGGGGGTCACAAGTTCACAGCATAAACAACTTCAGGTTAGTGCTGCCCACTTCGACTATGGCTTTCAGAGATGAGCATCTAAACAGCCCTGCAGGTGTGTGTCTTTCAACGTTGCCGTGGCCTGCGCAGTCCTGTTGGCACCTTCGTTGCAATGAGACTCACAAATTTGCTTGCCGCTGCACTCTCATCAGGACGAGAAGCTGCTGCCACAAGTTGTAGTCAGCAAGAAGACCAGCATGACTGTTTAGATTTTTGACAGGCGACTCTGGACGCAAAGGGGCTTCTACAGCCTCGACGTTTGGAAGAAGCTGAGGCGGGGACACAGCTCTAGGGCAGCTACATGCCGAGCATCATTAGCGACTTGACGAGGCCCAGCAGCTACGAGCTCGCTGGTTGCTGCAGGCGTTCTTTGTGAAGCTATGCCATGCTATCCCAGCCATCACTGCCAGTTCGACTGAGTGCTATGCAGGTTTGCCCCCCAAGTGAGGCTGATCGAGTGCTGGATGCCATGACTGGAAAGGGAGGCCATGAAGTGCAAAAAATGGCAGATGTCATCGTTGTCATATATATACATATATATATATGGGAGCACTTTGTAATCTTAGCTTCTTACGAATCTTTGTGGATGTGAAGGGTGGACTTGCTCAGAAGTTCCTGCATTGCGCTTGATTCACATGTTCTTGGTCTGTGCAGATTTTATGGTGTCTGGCAGTATCCTAAGCTGAGGATTTCTGCGAAAGAGTCGCGGATGGCGGGCGGCTAGCCTGTAAAAGCAGAGACATGAAGACTTGGCTTGCTGTTTGTGCCAACGTTGGTTAAATCCAGATTTTGAGGACTTGAGTTCACAGACCAAGCTGCCTGAGGCGCCAAGCAAAGGCCAAAGCAAACACAAAAGTCGCCAGAGAAGGTGGTGAGTTCTGCAGCTGGCAAGCAAACAAATTCTCGCGTGGTGGTCATGGAAAAAATTGCAAAGCAGGTGGAGCCGCCAATCGAGCAGCTGGCGACATCGGAACCTGAGGTTGACGAAAAATCTTGTCAAGGTGCTTCACTCACAAGCAGTTCCTCTGTGCTGGACCCTGGTTGGAACGCTTCGATGCTCAGATGCAGGCCCGGTTCGCCAGGATGTCGAAAGCAGTGCCCTTCCAGATGCTGAAGGCCGCCTATGCATTGCTGTCGGGCTGTGCGATGCATAGGAATCACAAGATGCAACAGGGAAATTTGATTTGCAGACTCAGTGCTCATTCCAGTCTCAGCCGCTTGTGCAAAAATCTTGTCAACCACTGATACGTCATCAGGCAATGCAGACGATTGGGAAGGCCATTCTTTTTATTTGCGCAAATCTGGAACAGCGCCGATGAATCCCAACATGGCAAGCATGAGATCAGGTAGGATTTTGTCCTTGCTGGTGACAGTATAGAGGATTTGATAGGTATGTTGGTGACTCTACATGTCCATCTGGGAAGGCTGCAAATTAGAAGCCTACGGTCCCATTCATGGGAGGGCAAGAGCTTCAACAGAAGAAGAAACTGGAATTGTGCTTGCCAGGCCAGTCAGAGCCACACTCAAAAAGCGCAGCCCCTGAAGGCCACCACTGCTTCTGCTTTCTCATTTGTTAGGTTCCAGGTTTTGGAAGGCGTGCAGGATGCTTTTGTAGAGGGTTTAGGGTTATATTACGAAAGCTTCTCTGAGCTTTCGTCTGGGCTGTACTAAGGGGGTGTGGGGGAGGGGAAACCACCACAAAATGGTGAAATTTTGCCGTGTCGGGCCAGACCCCACGGCAGGCTGTGGGCCTCGAAAATAAGCGGGTCTGTTCTGATGTGGTTTCGGGGTGCCGTTTCGGGGCCCGTGGAGGCTCTTTAGGCACGTTGGAAGCCGTTCTTGGGCACGCGGAGGCCGGTCGCGCTCCGCTGCTTCATGAAAAAAATCATGCGCCAGTTTGCACACTGTTTCTAAGCTTTCGTGCCCCCCGTGGGTTCAAGTTGGGGTTATATAGGGATAATGGAAAAGAACATGGAAACTACCATCATGGGCTTATACGTTTTCGGGCTTAGGGAGGGTCCAGCAGCCCAATTCACCATCAACGCTGCAGTCAGCAGGCCGCGATTTGAATGTCTTGGAGGTTGCGCGCTCTGTTGACGAGGCCAGTTGCATATCTATTCAAGAGGATGAGATAGCTGATGTAAGGGCCTCTGGAACCCTTAACCCCAAACACTGATAAAACTCTAAACCCCAAAAGCATTTGACCGTGGTTAGTGAAATCGCCTCAAGATGCAGGCCACCCGTGCCAAGGAGCAGCTGGCTCGCGACTCCATTGTTCGAGCCCGCGACGAGGCTTGAATGATAATCTCAACACATGGAAGTTTCCCAAAATCAGGGCTACCTTGTGGGGTCCCTACATTATTTTTGCACCTATAAAATTGGGGTCCCCCTATTTGGAGAAACTACCATATCGCATCATCTGAGTACAATCTCAGGAGTGCTCTGGCAAGTTGAAATCCGGCAGCCGGCAGGTACAAGCGCGAAAAGCAGTCCTTCAGGCCTGGAATGTTGGAGGGTATGCCCCGCATAGACCTTCAGATCATCCGCGACATCAATCCCTGGGCAAGGCGCAAATGCGTGAGAAGGAGTTACAGCTCTTAGAGGAGGACATAATGCGTGCGTTCTTGCAAGATCTATTTGCAATGTGGTGTTCCGGAGGAGAGGAGGCTGGCGGGCCTGGAGCAGGAGTTGAAAACGGGTTGCACGCTTGCCGCTGCCTCACTGTTTTTCAGCACTTTGAATCCTGAAGGCTCGTGTTTACCAGCTGAGGCAGAGCAAAAGCGCGTGCAGGACTGCCGCTCCCTGCGTTTCTCTTTCTCCAAGCAGGGGATTTCCCAGCAGGTCTGGCAAAGCTGAAGCTTGGCCTTGAGAGCCGCCAACACACTCTGGAAGCCATCGCATTTCGCTCGTTGCTTTCTGCACAGGCATTCTGCCCCCCTTAGGAAATTAACTTTCAGACCGGGTAGTACTCAGTCGATTCTTGTCCAGGACTTGCGAACGGCGATCGAGTCGTGCGGGCGCGCCGTGCGGACGCTCGAGCGCGAGGCCTTTGCTGCTGGAACAGAGCTGCAGTGCCAGCCAGTTGGTTTCGCGGTGCCCCGCAAGGCTACGCATTGTATTTGGCTATGTTGGTGGTTCAGTCGTTTTCATCAGGTTGGCTCTGAGCTGGGACAAAGCTTGCACTGGAGGTTTCCTCAAAGAAGGATGCCATGCAGAAAGCAACAGACGCCTATGTCGAGGCTCGTAGGCAGAGCCGTGACCGCAGTTACTAAGTCACAGCACAGCGCGTGAGCACCACGTATAAGTGTGAATGAACTTCTTCTGCAGCAGACCTTTGACGGTGAGCGGGGCAGGCCGAAGAGCGCTTGGCAGATGCCAAGTCTGCGATGAAGAAGCTCGAAGAGGCGGAGATGTGCGGAGATACGTTTTTGGGCGCTGTGCTTTGTTTCTCGGAGACCTGGCAAGGAGATGCTCGAGATCATCTTGGCAACCGGGAAGGCGAAGGACCATGCGGCTGTTCCTAGCACATTTTGTGGCGGGCTGTTGTTTACCTTGCTGCACAACTCTCAGCTGCAAAGGACGCGCGTCTGACAGACCTGCTGATGAAGGCCGGCAATGTCAGAGGTAGCCGTTGACTGCTCGCGTTGTCATTCAGCAGATGACGTTCATTGAGTCGCAGACTGCAATTCCCATTGGATGGGCTCTGTATATGTTATGTCAGTCCTACAAGCACCACAAGAATCAGGGCCCGCCCCACTTGAATCTTAGACTCAAACTACTGAACTTAAGTCGGCCTCAGGTTCCAGAAGTTGAGAAAGAGCAGCCTACTTGACGCTGGATTACGCTGCCTGAAAAAGACAGGATGCACGATCTGCAGAGGCGGAGCTTCAGCAGTTGTTCCCGGAGGTTTGTGGCAGCCGAAGGACACTGTAAGTTGTACTTGATCGCCAAGATTGCTACCAGGAATCCCTGCCACCGTGGCCGCCGCAGCCATATCATCCGCAAAAACCCTAAGACCAACGAAAGGCATTTCAGCAACTCAGAGCGTGGAAATTCCAATAGGTAGAAGTGCGGATGGCATTTCAAAAGAGGTTGTGCGACCTGACTGTCGACATAAACACTTTCACAGAAAATGGTTGACATCTTGAAGGTCAAGCAACCAATTTCAAAGGGTGTGCGTTTGCCCATAAACGCGATTTGGCCTGTGTTGACGTGCACCAGCTGCGTCATGCTGACGCCACAGAGCCTCGCGCTGCGTTGGTAAAGCTGTTGGGTCACTCAGGTCACTTTTTCTGCAAGTCTATGCCTCTAGCCTGCTATGACCGGCTGGGACGATGATTTCAGGAAACCGCCGCTTGCACACTTTGCGTGGTCCTCACCGGTGCCGCTGGCTTGGGATCTGCACCACTTGCTTGAAGCCTGTTTCTGACAGTTTCAGGATCTCCTCTGATACTTGTTTCAGCTTCGACAAGAGAGATGAAGGTTCCAACCATAGGGCCAAGAAATTTCCAAAGTAAACACTAGTGGAGGGCTGCGGTTTCACATGTAGAGCCAATCCTGGCCCTTGTCTTTCTGAGGCCGGCTGATGTTTACGTTGCAGCTCTACAAGTAGGCCCAATAGGCCAGAGCTCCCAAACTCTCGCAATATCTCCGCAATGCTTTCTCAAATGCCACTGTCAAGGGGCGCTGCCCAGGAGGCCATGGGTTGCTTTGTGATGGGGCTTCCAGCCTGGTCTGGGACCAGGGACCTGCCATTTGCCAGGATTGAGCGAGTATCTATGCCTGTCCGCCTCCGACTTACAGGGCTTTGTATGGCTTTGTATGTCATATCAGTGCTGTTTTGTTGCTGCACTGTCAGGGCAGCGAGCGAGCGTAGGCATCAGTGGTTTATGGTCCTGAGGTGTATGCCCGCGTTCCGAGCTCACGGCCCTGCGCGAGGAGGTCCAGAGGCACAGATTGATTGAAGTGTAGGGCGATCGAGTGCAACGAGCGCCTTTGCATTTGCAGGGAACGGGAAGGTTAGGTCAAGTGCCCTTGCGTGCTGGAAACCTTGTACAGCGGGTTCTGGCCATTTTCGGGGACCCCTAAGCACTAGATTCCCATGAGCGTGGCTGAGACCTCTTGCCATTAGAAAGACACGTTCATACAAACCACAAACCCTCCTGTGTCTACAACGAAGAGAAATTCCTAGGACGGGCTTTGCACGATTCGGACATGCAGTGGCTGCAATTGAATCGGCACTTGGCATCCCTCGCCTGCGACAGGATGCGCAAGGATGCCTGTGATGTGGCGAGGCTGAAGGATGAAGTCGAGGTGCTGAAGGCGATCAGAATGTTCAGACGGATGGGCAAGTGCTGTTTTTTTGCTTCGTTGTCCACTGGGAAGGGAAAGTGCTAGATCAAGCCTAAGCATCTTGCTGGTGCCCTGGGCGCGCCACGGTGCGCCAACCTGAGACCCAGCTCCGCGATGTCCTGGACGACAACCGCCAGATGTCTGCACAGCCCTGAGGGAGAAGAATTCCTCTTCGCCACATCAGTCCTCCCATCACATGCGGCATCTTTATGCCCAGTCTAGGCATGTCGTCAAGTGTCCAGCTTCCTCTCAGGATGAGATCGATGCCCGACGTCGCTCTCGAGCCGAGGCGGCTTGAGCTAAGCATAGCCAAGCTGCTCAATCATTTGGAAATATTGAAATCATTCCGACCCAACGTCTGCCTCCAGGCCAAAGATCTGCAGCAACAGGCGGCTAGCGTCTTCAGCGTGGTAATTGTTTCGGAAAGATGTAAATTGACCACACTCAGATCACGGCTTGCCGGAGGCCAAAGAAGAGAGGCGACGATGCCAGCTAGACTCCGCCAGGTCAGGGTGGAACGCAGGATTTCTTCTCTTCCCTGGCATGCGCAGCAAGTAGATGGCAGGGATCTCTTCCATGCTATGCTGGCAAGCGGTGATGAGCCTGGACGGGAAAACGTTCCGCCAAAGCTGCAGCCTCTGACCTGAGTGGCCGTGCAGAGCCACTTCAACACCTTTCCTTCAGGCAAAATCGACGAGTCCATCCAGGCCAGCCGAATCAACAATTCTGGATCTGATGCCTACTACTTTCATGCTAGAACGGGTTACATTTGGAGTGGCAGCCAGGCTCGGGTGCTTGCCACCCCGGAAAGGGGCTCTGGCCGGATGGCCCCCGTGAACCTGCTAGCCAGCTGGCTCGTCTGGATTGCACGTGTTGACTAGTCTCAAGCAACTTGGTGCAGTCTGATGTGTGCCCCCGAGCTCAGTCCAGAGGCGTCAGTTGAATGTACAGAACTATCAGGCACCTAAGGGGTCTCCGTTTGGAAGCCGTAAATTTGCCTGGGTCAAGCACTGTGAAGGACCCTGCAGCTTGCGTTGGAAAGACCAGGGCTGGATGCATGGCTTAGTGGCGGATTACCACGGACAGCCACCTGATTGTTTGCGCGGCCTGCCACAGAAGCAGTTCCGCTGAATGAAAAGGGAATTCGTCATATGCCCAGCAGGTGGAAAAGGTGACTTGCTCCTCAATTTTGGGGGATCATGAAAGGTGGACATGAGGTGTGGGTCGGATCTGTGGATGAATGAGAGTCAGTGCCAGCTTCCGCCATATTTGCGCCAAGTCATGCCAACAAGCACCCACAACGTGCACATGCCGACATGTCTCCAAGACAAGACCAGCTCACTCCTAGTAGTAGATTGACCCTGGTGAAAAGGATGGCAAGATTTGTTCGCAGCGGGGTGGAGCGACTTGATGAACACATAGCAGCAGATAGCTGGGTAGGTCTTGCCGCGGCACAGTCCGTGCAGCGCAGCGCAATAGCAGCAGGGCTCTCCAACAGCACAGCCTTGCACCTTGCAAAGCTCTTAAACCAGTCCTCGGCCTGGGCGCCGTCCCACACTTTAGGATCGTTCTAGGATTGTTAGGAACTGACAGTTGGGTCCCTTGCTGCAGCTGCAGCCTGTGAAGCCTCCCGTGGGAGGTCGGGCTTGCAGCCTGCATAATGTGACGAATTGTCAGGGCAGGTATGTCCGGCAGAGCTACTAGCTTAATCTCGGAGCCCAAATCTAGAGATGGCTTGGCCGTGGCTACTGTGCTGAGCCGTTCGTTGCTTGGCCCCACTTTCTTGGGAACTGGTATGTCAGGCTTTCTTTGTCGCCATGTCGCTCTTCGGCGGAGACAATGAGCATCTCGCCATCCAAAGTTGCCAGTACACTCCAAAGGAGGATATTCGACCAAAGGCCCTTGACAAGCTTGGCCAAGGATTGGGAACATCCTGCAGCAGGCTGCAAGCTTCCCAGGATGCCCTTTGAATCAGGGAATTTCTGATGAACCCTCACGAGATTCAGCAGGTAGGGCCAGCATGAGGGGAATGGCCAGACCGCCGTTGAGGTCAAGCTCAAGTCTGCGCAGATGAATGAGAAGCGCAAGACATACGAGCGACGGCCTCTTTTTCTACTAGCAGCGGCTTCATGCCGTTGCTTGCGTCTGTTTGAGGACCCGACCCTTCTTCGTGCAGCACACGCTTTTCCACGGCGAGAAGGAGGATTTCAAGGATACGAGTCTAGACGTTTGCAGTGTCCGTAGCATACATTCTGCTTGCCACGTGTCCCTGTCCACACCTGGGTTTACTTAGCTGTTCTGGTACAAGTGCACGCTTCAAACACACAAGGCGATCAACTTGGGTTATGATGACAAGTCTCGAAGGCTTGGAGACAGCTTCCATTTGACGAGAAGAAGGTGATCTCTGAGAGGCAGTGCAAGATGTTTTGGATTGGCATACAGGTCAATCTCGGTCTGAGACCGTAATTGTCATTTCTTCTGCAGCGGAGGCTCAAAGAGGAGGGCAACGAGCTCTTCAAGCCGGGGCCTCTGTTACGACTCTGATACTCACCTCAGCGAGATGGCGAAAATGTGCGGCAAGTCACAAGTCACCCAGGAAGGGATCCTGGATGGATGCGGTGGAGAAGTACGAGGAGGTGCCAACGAGGACGTGTCCGCCGAGATCTATCCCAGTCGAGCCTTCTTGCGCAGGCCGCATCTTTGGTCCACTACTACTGGAGCATCTTGGTCTGCCATCATGGATGTGGCCGTGGCGACTGCTGCTAGCAACAGGCGAGTTTGACAACTTTTGCCCAGGCACCGATGCAAACTGGCGGAAAAACAACCGCGGCATCGATGACGATGTGCTGAAGCTAGGCCGGGAGTAGATTCGTTTTCCTTTCGACGAGATCACATGGATCTGTATGTTACAGATCAAGCAAGCTACCTACAACAGCATCATGGCACGATACCTTGCAGCATCTTGTATCCTAAGTTGAGTTGCCAAAGCCCTCACCCTTTTTCCCGCAAAGTCCTTCTCCGAAATGCATTCCCTGTGCGGCCAGTGGATGACCTGGGCACTACGGAGGAAGACGCACGGTGGCAGCGGAAGCACCGCGCCCTGCAGAGGACTCAGCGATACCGACACCGATTGTTTGATTTCTGTTGCGCTCAGATCTTTTCAAATGTTTGAGGGGAACAGACTAAGGTGTGCACTGAACCTTGCAGCGTGCAAGCAGAAGCTAGACAAGTTGGATGAGGCAATGGGGAGTTTCTCGTTTCAGAGACTGCTGCAGCAGTGTGCTTGGAGAGGCCATCACGGCCTGCGACGTGACTCTAGAGTGAGGAGCTCTGTTAGTTAGCAATGCCATGACCTTTACGCAATGATGCGGGCGAGCGCCTTTGATGGTTCAGGCTCGACCCCGAGAACGTGAAAGCGCTCTACCGGCGGGCAGAGTCTCGAATTAGGCGGGCAAAGAGCCCGGCATAGAGTGGCTGGCTCTGGCTTTTCAGATTTTTCAGGCCGACAAAGGCTACCGCCTACGACCATGATCTAGCGATCAAGGACAAGTATTGTGACACCATGTGCCTGAAGGCCTCTGGCCCTATAGCTGACACAAGGATTTGGCAAGGGCCAACACGCTCGACCCCAGCAATCAGACGGTGGAGCGTCTCTTGGTCAGGCCTCCACGGGGAAGCTCAAGAGAAGGGCTCAGCTCGAGTTGCATGCAGGCTACGGGCCGAACGCCGGGTGCAAAGAGAAAAGGCGTGCATGGAGTGCTTTTGCAGCGTGCTGCTGCGTCGAAAGCTTGCCGACAGGACTCAAAGACTTACACCGGGCTCTTCGATCGTGGCCAGATCTACGACAAGGCATATGCCTATGCTAGGGACCCCCGGAAATGCAGCGAAGAGGGACTCTTGAGGCATCTTGAGCATGACTGTGCTCAAATGCCAGGTGGCCCAGGAGGCGAGGCTTGCGAAAGCCTCAACAAAGTCGGGGGGCTCGTTGCTCGCCTCAGGTGCGCAAGGGGGCCGCATTTTGGAGTTTCTGAGAATCCTGGGCCTCGATCTGGTAGGCTTGCTTAAGCTACCATCACGGTTTATGAGCACCTTTTGGACGCCTCCTTTTTGAACGTGTATTCTTCTATGTTCTGTTGGTGACTGAGATTTACTACTATTCTTAGGGAGGAAGCGTCAGCGGGCCTTCAGCGAACGAAGGGCTTGCCACTCTGTCAGGGGCCACGTACGAGGACCTCGAACAGAGGATCTCGGAGATCTCGGATCAGGACGTTGCAGAGTATGGAGAACTGCTCAACCGCATGCCCAGTGCAATGCTTGAGGATCCTATCGAGAAGCGCATCCAAGATGCCGAGCTCCTGCGAGACCTTTATGTCAGAAATGGCAAGGCTCGCACGTAACCGGCACAGGAGTGGGGACGTGACTGGATTTGTGTCCTGCAGATTATGAGATGTTCCATGTGGAGACATTTGCGTCGCAACAGACGAATGACTAATTCGCTGATTCGCCATGTGTAGCCAGTCTTGTCCCACCGGCATCTGAAGCTTGGCTCCGGCTAGACGAGTTGCTTCCTAGCTGGTCAAGAGATGCTACTCGTACAGCACTGTTTCCGGCACACGGAATGAATTCGAGGAGAACTTGAAGGAACCTACATTGGACCTACATCATCCTGCACCGGCTCTCTCAAGCAAAGATTTACCAATCATTGTTGTTACCGGTACGACTTGTCATGTGAAGCTGTTGGGCGGACGTGAGAAGATGCACTTCACATGGGCCGAGAGACCATCGTCTGCACCCTCTGGGGCAACACAGCCAAGCCAAACTTAGCTTCAGAAGCACATTGTTTTCAAAGCCTGAAGCCGAATTCAAGAAGCTAGCGCTAGCGCTCTCCCAATGGTTTTCGTCCTGCGGAAGTCCTTGACTGCTTTGCCCAAGCAGCGGCTCCTGCGCGGACTGGCGGGTGCCCGGCGCGCACGCCGGGGGGCATGGCCAAGGAACGTGTTTAGGCTGGGTTGCGGACAACTTTTGAAATCGACAGGCAGAAGAAGGGTTCTTCTCAGGCCAGGCTGCCAGCGAGCTCCACGCTTGGGCGCTGCAGTGGTTGTTGCAGGACTCAGAGCACCATGTTGGAGACGTTTCCACCCTTTAGGTACCACATGGCCAGGACTGGGCTTGGCCTCAGGAACCTCGTTGGCAGTGTGCCAAGAGGATGTGCAGGCCGCCATTGTTGTCGTCAGCACCGATGCTTGTGGCCCTGCAGTTTTTCTGAGCATTAGTTCTTGGCACAAGATAGCTGCCGCAAACTAGGATTGTCATGAGCTAGCAACGCGTGCCAGGTTGGCATGAGCTCAGCTCAAGGCAATGAGCCTTGCGAGGAGCGCGCACGCACGCGTTCAGTGATGCGGATTGTCTTGAAGTCTGGAAGTACTTCAGGACAGGCAATCTGTGCGAAAGGGCATGGCGACTGCTGCAGGTGCTGGCGGCAAGCACAACAGCATGTAAAAGTAGTGAAAATTGTCTGCGCTTTCCCTGGCCAAGAGAGCTGCAGGTGAGCCTTTGCTGGCCGCTGCAGTCTTTGATGGTCATGGCGGCTGCAAGGACGGGATGATAATCTAAACTCAAGCAAATTTGTCCAACCCTTTAGCCGTCTGGTACCTCAGGTAGCAGACTTTCTTCGGCGGGAGCTCTTTGACACGCTGGAGCGCCATTTGAAAGCGGCCATCTCAGCCATTTGCCAACCAGGTGTCGCAGGTGTCTAAGGGCTGCTGGTACCAGGCGAGCCTACCCACAGGCAGCACTGCTGCGAAGGCCATGTTGGCAAGGGATTCTGGTGAAGCTTAAGACAGGATCGTGATCCATCTGGTTGAACCGGCGCTGCGCATCTTCCTTTTCCTGGGATGTCTTCTGAGGCCTTGTCTGGTTCCCAGAACTTCGCAGAGCAGTTGCCTGCGGCAGTGCAGGCAAAGCATTCGGTTGCTCATGCTGCAAGTGTCAGCTCTGCGCAGCAGCAATTGCAGCTTGAACGCTGCAAGGAGCTTCTGTGAAGAAGCCTGTGAAGTTTGTGTGCATTCTTGTAGGCTGCCTTTCGCGAGTGTGACGAGACGCTGCGGCAGCGGCTCATCTCGCACCGAGAGGCCCCTGGGAGTGTTTGCAGAGCCCAGAGCCCGTTCCCTCACAGAATGAAGAGCTGCCCTCCGATAAAGCCCCAAGTCCCGAGGAGTCACCTCAAAAGGATCGGCCGCACCCTCGGATTCTGGAGTTCATTCCCTTCGGAATCCCAGTGATTGGAAATCCCAGGCAGCCGCAGAAGATCGCCAAGGAGGCACGCGCAGAGGCCTCAAGCACACTCAGGCTGAAACGCAGACACTGACACCGCTGCTCAGAGGGCCTCTGTGTGCTGCAGCGTTTGGGCCCCTTCCGTTTTGCCTTGAGGTGGGATCCTGCGCATTGTGCGTTCTTGTCAGTGAGGTCTGAGCCTTTCATCCTTTGGGTCCATGGAGAGAACAAGAGGGGTAGTATGTTTGAATTCCTCAGGGCCAGGTGGTCGTCGCGAATGCGGGAGACAGCCAGGCACAAGACATAGGTGGCAAAGTTTCACGTGACGAAGCTGCTTGGACATGCGGATGTGCAGGCCATCTTGGTTCGACACGGAGCCTGGCAACAGCTAAATGCAATTTGGCTGCACTTAGGAAACTGCGGGGTTCTGGCATTCCAGCATATACTTTAAGTCTGTAGCCCAGTGAAGCTGATTCAAGTGGATCTCAGGCGCTGCACAGCGCAGATCAGCCGCAGGCGCTCAAATGATCAGTGCGCGGCAGAGTTCCTCGCTTCTTAGCCGCAGGAACAGCAGCGGCTGCTCAGAGAACACCCAGGCAGCATCTGCAGAGCATTGCCTTCTGGAGTCATTCTGGAAACTTGGGGCAAAATAGCACTTGCACTTCAACACCAAATGCAGGAGAGCCGGACGTGGTCACTTGCAAGCGCCGCGAGGCAGACACTGATGTGCTTGGCTGCACAGTGGCACATGTTCGGCGGTGCTTCATGATGCGCACCTTTGAAGTGCACGGGCCGTTGCGCAATGTTCTGAAGCACGGACAGGGTCCAGAAGGGCTTCACTGGCCGTGCCGGCACAAGTTTTGATATTGCGTGCCCTGAGCGAGTTTGCAAGTAATTACAACGCATCGCTCCTGCTGCCCTGGGGTAGGAGACAAGTGGCTCTCAGGGGCACCACGTTGTTTTTGTTTCTTCTTTCTGAGCTGACCACCAAGTCATGTTGACAGAGTTGCCGACTCATCTGCATGTCCGAGGATCGTACACTGCATGGGCAGATGCCACTTGCCAGCTGAATGCCAGGTTGTTCGTTAGAGCCTTCTACGGTCAGGAGGAGGCTGGTCAACTGATTGTTCTGTTCAAGTTGTTCGTGAAGTAACAGCCCTGAGTCACCAGCAATCTTGCTGTGGCTCCTCGTTTTGTCGGCTGTGTTTTTTTTCTCTGTTCTGTTTTAACTAGAGCTTGTTTATCTTTACGGCAAGCAGGGGACCGAGTCTTGAGAAACACTGAGAAACATGCATTCGACCTCAGACTGGCTGCATGCCACTCAGCTCCAGTCATTGCATTGTGGCCAGGCCATGACCAGGCTGTCTTTGTGCTATGCGGGGCCCTAGGAGGGTGTGTCCCCACGCGCTGCATGCCAATTCCTTTCTCTCAGATGAAGCAAGCTTTGCTGGAGTATCTCCCGAGGTGAAAAATCGACTGCAACCGACACGCGCCTTTGGAGACTTCCACCTTAAGGACGCCCCAGATCGCCCACGCTTGAGACATGTTTGTTGTTGGTCGTGCCGCAAGAAAGACTTTCTGCCCAGGTCTGGCTTTGATATCAGCTTCTTTAGCCCAGCCAGCTTTCTAGAAGCTCCATGCGGAGCCTGGAGCATTCCAGCTCCGACTGCACAGGAGGAGCAGTTTGCTTCGCTTCCTTCTGGCGCCAGTCAGCAACGCCTGGTGGTTCACAGCCTCAGATTGATTGATGCAATTGTCCTGCTTGAAGCCGAGGTTTCCAACATGTAGCAGATCTAGTTCCCCTTAGGTGGATAGAACTTGGAATTCCCCGAAACCATAACAAGATCCACCCTATGGCCGATATTCTGTGTACTTAGGGGGGCTTTCAGACTAGCAAGTTAATGCACGGAAAGGCGCAGCCGTCTTCGCCACCTTACATCACTGCTGAGCCTGAGGCCTCATGTTCTTACCCTGTGAGCTGTATCCCCCTCCTAAAAAAACCTCCCCTACCTTTGATTATCCATATGTATATGTATATACATATATATGGATACATACTGGTACTGAAACCTGGAGCCCGCTATACAAACCTAGTTTCCATTAAATTTTCTATTTGTTCGATCTTATTATCCATTATTAAAGGGCTCAATAATCAGGGGTTGGGGGGTTCATTATTAGCCCCAAACCCAAACAAAGAGTAGTTTCCATTTTCTTTTCCATTTGCCTGTATATATCCCCTGTAGGGCTTTTCAGGAGGAGCCTCTGGTTTTCTCTTGCCCATCAGGTGGCCATCTTTCCCAGGCGGAGAGGCGACGTCGTGGTTCTGGCCTCCGATGGCCTCTGGGAGCTCCTGGACTCTGCGGACGTGGCGGGAAAGGGAGGATGATTCTGCCTTCACGTGTGTAAGCCTCTTTTTGAGCGTTCACCGCGGCTTGTGTGCATGAGCTAGTTTATGAAGCTGTTGTGCGGCAGGCTTCCGAAGTGTCCTCAAACGCTGGAGTCAGTGCTGAGGCCCTTCTCAGTCTTTATACGTCTCCCAGCCTTCCCTTCGTCCTGCCCCAAAGCAACTGCATCAGACAAGGAGCTTGAAATCCTGCTTTGCAGGACTGTGTCTTGATGTAAACCTTTCGTTGAAGCCTTAGAAGTCTCTTCTGAACCAGTCTCCTGTGCTACAGGCCTTGGCCGAACAACTTCTGCAGAGGGCCCTTCAGCGCTGTGCCCGAAAGCACGGGCTCTCAGAGGACGGGTGAAAGCAAGTTGAATGAAGGCTTGGCCCTTCAGTTGCTAGGCTCCTGTTCCAAGTCACTTGAAGGCCTATGAGAGTGATGTGCTTGCAAGTGCTTCTGCCTCGATGACAGCGCTTTGCGGGCTTAAGCTTTTGCTCGACGGCCAGTGCGCTGGAAGGCCAGATGGAACTCTAGCAATTTGAATTTGTTTGGTGATCTTAGTGATGATACCCTGCCGAGTCTCTCGTTGATGGTCAGGTTTGCTGCTCAATGAGCGGCTACACGGACGGCTTGACCTGGCCCATGCTTGGGGATGACGTGGAGAGTACCATTGACAACATGAAGGCGCTGGTCATGTGCGACATTCATTTACTTCTCACTTTGCAGCAGCCTTGAGAGCCAGGAAGATGTGGGTGCAAGCAACACCTACTTGTACATGGCGCTGCTGACCTGCGGTATTCTGGCTTCTGGGCTTAGTGATCCCATCTTGTATCCAATTAGCATAGAACTGCAGCTATTGCAAGGTGCTGATCCTCGGCCCACGGTTTGTTTTGCGAAGCCTGCTGCGCAGCGCAGGCCGCGCAACCCGACTGGCCGCCAGGCTTTCCTTGCAAACATGTAGCTTTGGGCAGGGAGACAGGCAGAAGGCATGCTTTCTGTAGTTACTGTTTGTTACTGCAGTTTATGCGGTCCGAGAAGAATCCAGCTCAGGTTGAGTGTGGTTCCTGTCACCACCAGCAGTGACTTGGTTGAAGCGAATTCAAGTGGCTGGCTATTGAATTCCACTGCTCGGGCTCAAGAAGCGGGCGGAGGGTCACACTTGCCCTTGAACTTGAACTCCCACGAGGCGGGACAAGCTTTCGCTGCGTCTTAGATTCTCTGAGGTTTGTCGATGCCCACAACACCCACTTCATTTGCCAAGGCGGGCCGCAGCACAGGCAGAAACTGATGGAAGGTGGGATGAGGTAGGAGGGCTGAGTCCTAGAACTAAAGTTGACAACGCTCGTCGGAGGTCCCTGGCATTCGCAATCTTGCACTTGTTGGATGTGAGTGAAGCACTTCCTGGAGTGTGCCGTCCGCCTGGCTGGCCTCAGGTTGCCGTAGGAGAAGTCAACTCTGGGCTGCTTGTCTGCAAGATTCTGCAAGCCAGGTGAGAAAGGATTTTGGAGGGCCTGGGCCAGTCTGGTGCAGAAAGGTGAAGCCTGAAGACCTGCTGTGCTGCGCCAGCGGGCCCATCAAGTATTTCCAGTTTCAGAAGGCCGGCAAGGCCTTCTGGCGCGAAGTGAGCGAAAGAGCATCTTGGCTGGCAAAGAAGGCTGTTGGCTGCTTGAGGTTTGATTGCCAAAGGAGATGAAAAGAGGATGTGAAAAAGATCCAAGGAAGCTGAGCCCCAGGACCACGCAAGGGAACCCTCGGAGCCTCCGCGACTCGGCGGAGTGCGAGCAGAGGGCAAGCAGCATGCGGGTCTTAAGGAGCAGTTGGAGTAGCACGTCACTCCGCGGTACTTAGGCCAGTTTGTGACCTCGAAGCCGGTAGCAACCTTGAAGAGGCCAGGCCCGATCAAACGTTTGCGGGATTGGCCATGGATGGGGTTCCATTTTGGCCCATGGCCAGGAGTCTCAGGGGTCGACCGTTCCGCGGTGCGTCGTCTGCTTGGACGAGCCGGGTTGCATGGTTCTCATGCCCTGTTCGCACGGCGCTGTGTGCGAAGACTGTGTCACGAAGATCGTCCAGAACAAGGCATGTGGAGGTGCCCACTGCCCACACTGCCGATCGAACATCAGTGGCTCGCCGAGCATATTGGTTTCCAAATTAGGACAACAGAATGCCTCAAGCTGGTGAGGTTGCCTGTGCGGGAAATTGTTAGTTCATGTTAGTTCCTGTCACTTCCTTTCGTTGCAGTGTCGTGGTTGAGGAGATTGAGGCTTCCCTGTCCTCAGTCCGCGATGCCCAGTGAGGCAAACAGTTCGAAGCTCCAGCCTAAAGCCCTCAGAAGCCCCAGACTGCGAGAGACATTTGGAAAAACCCCTGCTCTCAGCATTCGAACAGAAGAAGGAAAGACGGGTTGCAATACAGACCAGGAAAAGGGGCAAAACAAAAGGGGAGCCGGCAATTCTACTGCCTTTGTGTAGTACTTATTGGCTCAGGTACGGTGGTCAAACTGCGTGACTTTCAGGGCAACATGGCCTCAGGCCTTGAGCTACGCATCCCGATGGTCAGGGTGCAAGCGTAGTTGGAGTGTAGTTCGTGTAGCTTTGAGCTGCTGAGAGTGGCCCCATGTCTGCCCTTCTCATGTAACACAATTCGTTAAGTATATGAAGAGGGTGACACTTCAAGCATAAGTCATGGAAGAACCCCGCTAATAGGTTCTGGATGCCGAACCATCTGACAAACGAAGTAGAATTTTGTACTTCCTCCGCAATGGTCCCCTTGTGTAAAATGACGCAAGGAGGAGCCATCGTGATGCAAATCGCTTTCCGTAGTAGTTGGTTTATGACTTGAGAGCTTTGCCTCTCCAGCCATCCCCTGCAATCAGGGTTCCGCAATCCTGGTGCGGAGGCAATGTAGATTTAGGTATGTACAGCTCTCTTCGGGGTCGCAGCCAAAACCTACTGGAGGTACGGACTTCGGGCTCCCCCAAAAGTGTCCAGCTGAGCTGCGTCGACAGCGGATCGCGTTTCCGGAGTAGCAAGTCACAACTTGCCCCCTTAGCTGGACTCGATTCGCAAGCACGTGCTGAGGTGCCTCTAGGCAGACATGCGATGATAAGCATGAATTTCACATGTGGCGCTCCATTGGGGCCAGCCTGGAACTTGACTTGGCTTTGCGTGTTTGCGCTGCTGCCCTGACTTAGCATATGCCAAGAGCCTTTGAATTGAATCGTTTTTCGGCAAGATGCCGCATTGCGGATCTGGTTTCCATAGAGAATGTATCCGCAGTTTGATGCTTGAGTTGAGTCTCGACTTGAGCCCTGCTTCAGTTGCTGTGCCAAGTAGCTCGTAGGAATGTCTGCTGCCTTGAAACTGTGGAGGGGGTAGCTTTGCGCAGCTACAGCTGCAGTGATGCTCGCAAAAGTAAGTGACATGTTCAGAAAAACTCTTGGCATTTGGCCGGTTGGACATCTGCTTCCTCCTGGTTGGGCTCGTAGGCAATGTACATCGTGTGATATATTATTGTGTCCCTGTGCTGTCAGTATGCCAGGCCATACTAATTTAACTGCCTACATTTTTTTGCATTGCAGCTGTCAGGCCAAAGCCTTTACAGGTCAATACTCATTGTGCCAGAGAAGGCTTGTATACCCCATACTTGAGAGATACTGAGAATGGATCGAATGACAGGTATGCCTTGCAGGTCTGCCGGCATGCATTTAGGTGGAACAGGTTCGTGGTAAGCTACGCACATAGCTGCTCCTAAACAACTGACAGCACCGTGAGATTTTCCACAAAATTGACCGCCGCTCACTTTCACACCTTCTCTGAACTGCGCAAGGAGCAACAGGATTTGGTGACCGATGCTCTGCACGCATCCATTCGGCTTGTCGCTAGCTGCATCTGAATGTGCGCAGCACAAGCTTTGCACCAAACACCTGATTCAAAGCAGCTGAAACAAAAGGCCGTGCGTGCGCGATCAATTAGTGGTGTATCTTTCAATCGGAGACGGTTTGGTCGCTTTGCTTGCGCAAGCTGGGAACAGCAGGTACTTTTTCATTTGTTCTGTTTGAAACAGTCAAAGCGCACAGTGACAGTCCCCTTGAACAGGAGGAGCTGCGAGCAATGCCTGCGGGGCCTGACAAGCGGCGGAAACAGGTGGCAAGCTGGCTTTAGGGTAAACATGCAACAATTTGAATTCTTACATGCGCATTTTATGGGAACCTTAGATTCATGGCTTCAAGAAGCCAATGCATGAAGGACGACATAACCGTCATCGTGCTTCGACTGTGAGTCCGTCAGACACTGCAGAAGTGCTTTATCTGCCGGACGAGATCAGACTAACCCAGTGTTTCCTCTCCCGTGCCTCAGCTGCAACCTCAGCACAAGACTGACGCTGGTATCAGAGACGCTCGAGGCTTGTTGAGGGGGGCTAGTCCCAAGCCAGCCGTGCTCAGGCACAATCAAGTGCGGCAGGCCGTTTCAAACGGGGGACCCCTTGATAAGAATGCATGTGACATCATGTGATATATACCCAAAAGGCGAAGTACAGCCCCCAGGGTGCCATGCAGTGCACCTTAGCTCCAGTCTTGCGAAGTAAAGACTATGCACCGACAACAGGCCAAGCCCCAGCTAATCTACGTGAGCTGAAATGGTGCAACTGCATCATTTTTGGTTTTCATTGGCAGTTTGGAATGCGGATTAGCTGGTACACCGGCCTGAGATCGTTTAAATGCTCGCGAAAGCTGTGCTTGCAAAAAGCGTGTGGTGACGACTCGCACTGACCCGTGCTCTTGCAAGCCCAAAACAATTGAGACAGATAGTTTTTAAGGACAGTATCCTTCGACAGCATTGGTACTTGTAGTAAATGGAAATCGAGGTGAGCAACAGGATCCCTGGGTGAGAACTCTTGAGATATGTCTGCTGCAGCCGACCTGCGCCAGGAAGATGAGGCACGCCAGCTCAATGACCAGATCAAACAGGCAAAGAAGGCCTCCTAGCTTCATGGCACCAACAATTCTCATTTTCATAAGATCAGGGTCAAAGATGCAGATAAATTTAGTTGGCATGGCAAAGCATTTAACGACATCTAAAGTAGATTGGCCTGCGCACAGCCGGTTGCTCAGAGGAATCCAAGGAATTGCATATGTGCCGAAAGTAAGCTCCTCAGAGTTCTCATGACCTTGGAGAGAGTATGCTCTTTGACATCAAGATCTCAAGAATTAGACCATAGCCCTCAGGCAAGCAAGGAATTGTGCCAGGTGGTGAAGGATAGCGTGGAACAGCCGAAGATCGACTGGTCCAATCCTCCGCCGGAGTTGGTGGAGGCATGGAGAATATCGAGTTGGGGTCTGGGAGGATACAAGAGCTTTTGGCAGCTGTCTAGCATGCTGGGTGCAAAGTGCAATCTTCCAGAGGTGGCACTGGTGTTCTGACTGTCAGGCTTGTTTTGGCCACAGACACAGGCTGGCCTAGAGTTTCCCCAACACAACACATCAGCAAGTACAGCTCCCCAACAAGACCATCCCCAGGCGGTATAAAACCCCTCCCAGCCACGCCTTGAAAGAGTAGTTTTAAAGTTTTTCGGGATTGTTTATGGATTCACCTTCTCGCTCAAGCTGCAGGGCCAGCAGCACGGAACTCCATAATGACAGGATGCAAAGAAGCACGGCCTTGACCTGACTGATCCCTTGGTGCTGCAAGAGCTCCAGCGGATGGAGCGGGAGGCGCTTATAGCTGAATGTAAAGGCTGTCTCCATTGCCTCATACGTGTCTACATGAAACAGGATGCTGTGGTGGATTGCTTCATGTGTTTGTGAATTGCGCATTGCCAGTGCCTGCAGCCAGAGCAGAGATGACGAATGCAAACCCTCACAGTCTCTGTGGCTGAAAGTGCTTCAGGGCTTCGAGCAGACGGTCAATGAAGAGCCGTCTGGTAGCGTCCCTACTGAGCCTTTCCAGAGCCTGGAGCCTGCGCATCTGTCCTTTTCTCGACCGCCCTAACGTCCCATTACACAGATGATTGAATTGACTTCAGCCATGGCCCCTACGGTCCAGGATTCGGCTTCTCATATCTCATTTCTCCGCTCCAGTGAGTTCTGCTAAGAGTGAATGCTGTATTTAAGTGAGAGGGTAAGGCCCTGGAAGGCTGCCCGGGAGCACTGCACACTGCACAGGGCAACGGATTCAAGCAAGACTCGTGAAAACGCTGACGCCAAATCATCCTGAGGTCCAAGCCAGACCCGCAGCACTGCGGAAGAGGACTTCCCATTAAGCCAACCTGACGCGTTCCTGGCTATGACAACGGGGCAGCGCGTCAAGAAGCTGTTCCATCCACTACTCAGGAACGTAGTCATCAACATTTTCTGATTCCTTATTCGGGGCATGGATTTGAGGTTTCAGCTTGCATCGCAATGTTCGGCCTGCACTTGCGTCGCCCTTGTGCCCAAGACTCCTGTGTGAGGAGGAGGACGATGAGTCCGCCGAACCTATTCCATGGAAGAGGCCAGGCAGGAAAGCAATAGGAAAGCAGGGGAGTGGGCAGGCAAGCGGGGAAGGTGCGCATGCACAGCGAGTGGAGAACTTTGAAGAGTGCAGGCTTCAACCTGCAATGCTGCAGTTTGCTGCCTGAAGGTACTTCATCTTCTTTGCAGCCTCTTGGCATGAACTCGACGGAGCAGACAGACCTGTGCATTTTTTTTTGTTCGACTGTCCTTCAGTCTCAGGTCATCTATGTGTTTTGGTGCCTGGTGGATGTTGCCATCCTGAATCTGGTGAGCCCGTGTGTTGGGGTTATTGTCAAGCTTGCATGAGCTGTGCATGAGCTTGGAGCTTGAGGAAGTTCCTTGCTCCCGCAGTCTTGCTCGCAAGATGACGCGTTCGGGTGCAGGCACCAAAGCGACCGCGGCCTCCGCGTCCCCGACCCCCACCAGCTGTGCCACCAGCGCGACCAGTTGTAGTCGAAGGCTTTAAGTGCTGCTTCGCTGCCCTTCCGAAGTCCGCAACCTGGCATGGTTGCATCACAGGCCACATACGTGCAGACGAGCCAGTTCCGGAGGCAGAGGCAGCAGAGCTGAATTCCGCTATGCATGCAGTACTTCGTAGCAGAACGTGAAGCTGTCGGGTACCGCCTCGCAGGTGCTTACTGAGGAGCCCGAACCCGAAGCCCCGACACGGGAGTTCTCGGAGTTGGACGAAGAAGAGGAGGCAGTGACACCATGAATTGATGAGGGAAGCAAGACTTATGAAAGTCACAGTCCGGTTGATTCTCTGTCGGCAGAAGCTGTGTGTTCTGCACCTGGTTGAAATTGAATGCAGACTGATGCGGTCATCACCGAAGATTTCTGAGAAAGGCGCCACGACCGCCATCTCGAGGGTACCTGGCTTCCATGCTGCAGCCTTAGATGTCTGTTCTCTCTGCATCTCTCGGCCTCCAGATCATGTGAGATATAGTCTAAAGAGGGGTTGTCTAGGGGATTACATGGGATTGCTATATGGGATTATATAGGGGAGTATTATAGAGGTATTTAAGGGGGATATTAGGAGTTTAGACATTGGCTCATGTGATTCAAAGGACAAGCGGCGCACACAAGTAAGCCTTCTTAAGCATCTCAAGCTGCAGTGCTATAATGTAATTATAATCTACAAAAGCTGTGCGCTTTTTCAGCTACAACCCTTGACACCAAAGCGACTCCCAGATTGTCTAGGGATGCCTTTTGTCCGTTTTGAGGCCACCTAGACAGAGCATCAGGCATTTCCTAGGACTGATATCTACTCTAGGAGGGTAGGTGGTGCCATAGCCTAAGGCGGGCAAGCGGGTCCCAGCTCCCAGCTCACTCTTACAGACCCAGCAGCATGACCTAGGTACGATGCGATCCCGCCGTGGATTGTGGGAGAAGCGGACGAGACAGAGCTTTGAACCGGCTGAGCCCTGTTTTGCCGATGGCACAAACATACAAAGCCCTCTGACAACGTCTTAGACTGCCCCATCCCGGCAACCTACTTGTTACTCCTACTCCTACGGTAAACGAAGCACTCCCCGCCGCGTGGTTTGCAATTTAGATGGAGGAAGGCAAGCCACAACACGTGTGAGTTGCCCATCCCCTCTCAAAGACATTGCAATTGCCTGCGCAGAATCACTGTGCCGCAAGGTGCCTCTTGATCAAGAGAGCAAATTCCTGAAGCGTGCTTGCTTGCTTGCTTGCTTGCTTGCTTTGAATTGTCCCTGGGCCATCAGAAGAAGCTGCCCGCAGCATGCTCTTAGCAAGGGCTCGGCACCAAAGAGTGTCGGCCAAGCACAGCCAGCCATATCCTGCTCCATTCTAGGCTCGCAAATTGCTCTCTACTCCTTTGCTTTGTGTGTGTAACCC
Source organism: Symbiodinium pilosum (assembly GCA_905231905.1). Classification (NCBI taxonomy): domain Eukaryota; class Dinophyceae; order Suessiales; family Symbiodiniaceae; genus Symbiodinium; species Symbiodinium pilosum. The sequence goes on along the minus strand of CAJNIZ010010435.1, from coordinate 76,634 downwards.
AGCTGCGCAACCTGAGCAGACATGGGCCTCTCCTACTCCCTGGCACCACGGTGGGGCTCTGCTTGGCATCAGTTCAATAAGTGGAGTGGAACAGTGGAACTATGCAGCCAACTTGGCCTTGATGTGAAGAGCCTGAGCAACCCCACAGGTGGCAGAGCTGGGAGTGGCCGAAGGCCTTCGCCACCTCGTCCGGCCCGCGGAATCTTCAAGTTTATTTCTTTCGTGCTGCGTGTGACGGTCTCTTTGCCGATTGGTTGGTTACTCTTGCTTTCCCAAGTCGAAGATGGTGGATAATGCAAAAATGGAAACTAGTATTGAGGGTACCCAAGGAAAGAGCACGGGAAAAAAGGTGTGAGAGGCACCAGACTGCCACCTCGAGCTGGCGTGAACTTGTTCACTTATTGAGGCATCTCTCAAAGGTGCTCCTAGGATGTCTACCATTCTGAAGCTGAGATCACATCATTTCACATTTTAACGGCTCTACACCACCTATAGCGTTCCGCAGAAAGGTTTGACTGGCTTCACAACTGCAAATTCAGGCCTCAGCTGCGGCCGCGGGCCTATTTGCTTCTGAGAGCTCTCTGGGCACTCATCTTCCTGCCAGCCTGCCGCGTTTCTGCACAGCCGGTCTTGCTTCAAAGCAGAGTGAGGGAGAGTGGCTGTTGCAGGGGCCATTTCGTGGCGCTGGTCATCCAAAGAGTTCTCCTGGAGCGCATTGTCCATCTAATTTTGGGAAACCCTAATCCCTATAATCCCCTAAGTAAACTGAGTTTCCATTTCATTTTCCATTTTCTTTTCCATTTGATTCTCCATTATAGTAGGTACCCCTGGCGTATTTGCAGTTTGCTTCGGAGTTTTTCGTCTCTGAGCTTTGAGGGCAGAGAGTTTTCAGGAGGGCCAAAGTTGGCTCCTCTTCTGCAAAGTGCCGCGGCCACAGGTTGTGTTTGTGTCAGGTCAGCACAGCTGAAGAGATCCTTTGACCTCAGATCTGAATAGATCTGAGAAGTAAGAGACTCCTGCGGTGCTTGTGGTGCTTTTCAGGCTGATTGCACACACGATACATGATCAAATTTATTGCAGGGCGAGTCAGGCCGAGTTGCCAAATCAAACATCGGAAGATGTGTCGCCTTGTTCAAGAGCCTTACCCCTACCCCACACAAGGGTGCACCATTTTACTCAACAACTAGGGCCACGAATGCATGTGGAGATCTGCCATGGCCACGAATCCACGGCATTAAGTCAAGTGGACCTGGGTGACTGCGAGGACCCTGCCTGTTGAAAAGGCTGCCACAAATTTTGGCTCCATTGACATGGCAATGCTCTGGGTGCCTTCAAACCGTCCTCGGTTCAGGAAAGCACCTGCGCTGTAGCCCCAGCCGCACTTCTCAGGACATCTCAGGACACCATGAGGACGCGAGTAGCCGCGCTGTTCCGAGCGTGCCTTGGATTTTACATACGCTGTGGATGAGGCCCGTTATGCATCTCCTTAGGCCCGTGTTCACTCCCCAAACATGAAAGGTGGAACAAGTGACGTCGCACCGAGGATACCCCAAGCTAGCCCCCGAAACCCTGGGGCAGATATCAAACATGGCTCAGGTCTGCGGGGATGAGGTCCCAGCAATCTGCGAAATGGGGACTCTCATCTGCGCATTAAGCTTATGCGTGGCAACAATCTTTCTTATCGCATCCGTGATTCTAGCAGCTTATTGCATTGCTGCTTCTGGCGCGGAGCATTGTTCAGACAGCTTTCACACGACAGCCATTTGTGCAACGTCTTGTGCGACCCTCATGCAGAGTAGAGTAGTTTGTGTTTTTTTGGGCAGTCAAGTTGCAGTCAGGTGGAGTCCCGGACATGCTGGATCCGCGGATGCCGACAGAAAGCCCAATCAGAACCTTGGTGGACTTCGTCCTTCAGTTGGGGCATGCTTGCAAAGGCCTTTCACCTTAGTGTGGACGGAGGTTACACATGAAAAATTGGGCTGCTACGCTCTGAGATTGTCACAGCATTGTCACAACAGAGTTTGACTCGAGAGTTGTCATCGCATTTCTGCATTCTCTTACAGCTGAAAGCAGATCCATGTCGAGGTTGTTGCCAAGGTTGATATTACTCCTGTCCCACAGCATCGTGAAGCACAACCGTACATTGCTTCTCCCATTTCAGGATTCAAGCTGGCAGTTCTGGCGAAGTCCCTCACCGCAGAGATCATCCTCGGACTCATGTTCCTCGGTGGCAACGCAGCTTTGAACTCGAGTGAAGCTCATTGCTGTTTTGATGGAGTATTCTTGCGTGCCTGATTTTCCGCTCTGTGACACGTGTGTCTGCCCTGGAGATGGGGCAGCCAAAGGAATCCAAGAGTAGTCGGTCGTCTAATTCAAGCATCTGCCAAGGATCGCATTCAATGTCGCCTTGATCATCATCGAGGATCGAGCCGTTTCATCTTGTTAGAACATGCCATAAACTTATCACTATATGTCAGCGTCTGATCTCATCTGATTTCAATATTGCAGAGCCGCTGCTTTCTATTCCTCGAAAGATCTGCAAAGCCATCATGATCGAGCCCGCAGGTTGATTCCAGCGCTGAAGGGGCCGACAGAGAGGTACCTGAATGGGTCAAGGCCTTTGCCTGGGGTTTTGGACCAATGTAGTATAATATACTAAAATACATCATCATATACCATAATATACAGTAATAGACTAGTGGTGCAAGAGGTATCAGAGCCATTGCGCTTCGATCAGCAAGCACTTGAGGACGGCGAGCTGAGAAGTCTGAAGCTGGGCTAGCGCTATGGAAACAGACTTCAAGCGAGTCAGATTGTTGTAATCCCTGGTCGAAGTGACCTTCAAATCCACTTGAGCCCGAGATAGCTGAGTGAGAGCACAGGCATTCAAGCCACACTGTGCCCCTCTGCAAGAAGAATCGCCCCCGCTTACCGTTTACGTTTGCAGGTCGCCAATCTGGCAATGCTCCTGACGTTTACCGTCGAGCTTCTTTTCAAATGCATCTAGTCTGCGGTACATAGCGCCCAACTGTTGCTCAACTGCTTCATGGATTTTGCGGGTTCTTGGGTTGACTTTGTGATGCCTCGTGCTGATTTTGTCAGATGCCATATGCTAGACTGCCGCATGAGACTGCCGCCACGAGACGTCTCTAGCTTTGTGCTCCTTTTTGATATCTGCTTCTGAGCATGTGCAGAAGTGTTCTGTGTAGTACGATGGGCTCCTTGCAAACATGGCGAGAGTCTGCTGCTTTGGCCTTGCCTAGTAATGCAGAGCACTGGTGCTCACAGGCATCAATCAGTCAGTCAATCTCCTTCAATTATGCAGGCTGCTCTTGTGAGCGTTGTGCTCTCCTTTTCACAGCATCGCAAGGTGCAGTCTATCAGTCCAAGCTCTTTTTGGACCCTTTGCCACCCGGCTCGGCTTGGAAGACGTGTCAGCATTGTTCATGTTGCGTTTCTTCGTTCCGTCAACATTGAACTGGGGTGCCAGTCAAGCAGTCACCAGATCTGCCGCAAAGCAATGCAATTCCCATTGGACCATGTTGTGCAAAACGTGCCAATGCCCCACGCTCCAGTCATATGATCGATGCCTTCGTGGTACTCTTGGACCTGTCAATTTTCGCCCTCGAAGAGCTAGGAGGCAGCGGCCTGCAACAGTTTGTACTTTGTTGTTTACTGACATTGTTGCCGCTATGGTAGATAATTGATATCATAGACTTATCATGACTACCAGCAGCGGTAGCATTCTCAGATCGTCATTGGCATTCATGCCGGCGTTATCAGAACAGCCTTTTTTGTTATCATCGTTTTGTTATCATCAACTTCATGGTAACTATAAATGCCGATGCCGACGAGTTTGTAAACTTGCCAGGTGCGAGGCATCCTTCTAGTACAATGGTAGTGGTGTACCCGGAGTTTGCCCAAAGTGTCCCTGTTTCCAGAGACCCCAGCATGGATTGTAGTCTAAACTCCTGAAAACTTGCTTATATTCGGGATTGTATTGGGGACCATTATGGGGAATATTCGGTGGGATACTAGGAGTTTAGACTGCACCCCTAAACCCTAGATTTCTTAAGCGGGATACTAGGAGTTTAGACAAAAGCTCACATGGAGGTGTGGAGGCCGCATCTGCCTTCGCTGCCTTCAGGCTTCTTAGCAGCGTGGCTGCAAAATCTGACCCGGGTTGAGTTAGATCAATTGAGGACCCCCAATATGGTACTTTCCCGAAATGGTGGGACCCCAATATAGACCCACCAAAGTATTGTAATACTTATTATATAGATCCCCAAAAGGAAACCCCTAAGTTTAGGAAACCTGGTCTGTGGTTCCTGTTACTTGCACATCATCCGCAACGAGATGCCTGTTTGCTCTGGGACTCGGGTACAACGCTCAACGTGTTCCTTGTTAGGAACAGAATGTGGATCTGGTGAGCAAGCGGGAGTGCCAAGGAATGGTGCGGATCCTACGAGCAGTGAGACTGCTCCGGAAATCGAGGGAACTGAGTATGCTGATGCTGAGTGCCTTGGCTTTTGAGAGCACGGCCCATCCATGGTACAATATTGTTAGATTGTTGATAATGATGAAATTGGTCAGCATCAATTCTATAAGCCGAGGAGATGCAAAGGCTGCCAGTACCCCTTTAACGAAACAACTCTTAGGAATCGCCTCCCCTCCCCCCGTGTCCTCCTCCTCTTCCTCCGACGTCCTGCTCCTCCATCAGACTTGTGCTTGCATGCCCAGCTGTAGAAAGAAGCTACGAGAGATCCTCGCACAGGATTCCTAAAACGAGCCATGATCTGCTTTTTGTTGGAGCGTAGTTCCTGCGCAAGCTTCAGCGAGTCTTGAGGCTTTGTCGCTTCCTTGAGTGCCGTCTTCTGGGGCGTGACTCGACGATATCATGCCCTGAGCAGCAACAGTAATCGCACCAAGCCCAAATTTCGGCGCGGCAGTGCGAGGTTATGATGATCTTCGTGATGGTCACAATTTGGGCCATTCTAGCTGTGCAGCTCATACATCCGATCAACTACAGGACGCAAATGCAGGGCTGGTTGACCAGAACGAACATAGCAGAATTGTTGGCACCACCTGTTACAGGATATGGGATGGCAGAGATTGCGAACGCTGCTCCCGCGCCTTCGAGAGCGTCTGGCAAGCAGTGCCTTCGAGTATTTCAGAATACAAATCCCGAAGCTTTGAAAAGTTCCCTTCCCATTGCCATTGACCTCAGGTTGCTTTTGTACATAAGATGGTTCTTTGAGAAACAGGTTGCCTACTGACTAGTAATCTTTGCTCGAGCTATTGAGGGTGCATACCTACTGGCGGTTATTGTAGAGTGAATTGAGGGAATATAATCCTCATGTAATCCCTGTTGTATAATCCCTTTGCAATATGTTCCCTGGGGGCACAAGGCGGATGGGAGACATGAAGTCCAGGCAGAGCAAACCTGTTGGAGCCGGGTCAGTCATTCAGTGATTATGGAGTTGGGTAATATCTATACATACATATTTGAGGGGGTGATATGGGGCTAACGGAAAAGAACATGGAAACTACCATTTTATAATTGGGTATATATATTGGGTTTATATGAGCATGATGGAAGAGAAATGAAAGCTACAATCTTATAATTTGGTATATATTGGGGTTATATGGGGATAATGGTTCAGAACATCGCAACTACTACATTAGAATTGGGTATATGTTGGGGTTTTAGTCTGTGAGCCCAGTACCTCCCCGAGCTCTCGCCGAGGCAATGACGCTCATGCAAACCGTGATTGCAGGCCACAGCAGGTAATGGAAACTACTATAGTATATTGGGTCTATATTGGGATAATGGAAAATAGAATGGAAACTACTATAGTATATTAGGATTATATACCTTATAAGCCCCTATATAACCCATTGTAGTAGTTTCCATTTTCTTTTTCATTATCCCTACTTTACCCTAGGGTACCCTATATTGTCCCAATGTTACCTGTGTGTAAAACTGTTGACAATGATCGGGTGCAACCGAGACTTTTGCCAAGCCAAAACCTGGTTATGATGCCTGAATGGACCCTTGTGTATAAGTACACTCTGTGTAGGGAAAAATTGGGGGAAACGCACGAAACTCCGGCGAAACGCGTGTCGGCACGAAGACTCTACAAAAAATGAATGTCCAACGTGCTAGAGTAGAGGGTGAGGCTTGTATGTTCGCAAACTGCATTCTCGCCACGGCTGCGCGGCGTTTACGAAACAGAAAAGGATCCCTGTTGCGAAACTGGCGTGTTCACCCAAGCTGCATGCGCCAATCGTCCAAGCTTTTCAATAAGCTTGCCTGAACCCGCGAACTGTGACCTTGCGGCACAGGTCCTGCCACACGTAGCCTAGCCTGCTTACCTCTTCCAGAGCTTGCGTCAGAGCATGCGTGGATTGCCTTGGATGCTTGGGAGCGTTCATGTCCTGCTGACCTTAAGTGCTGACAGTGGAGAGTCCGCGCGGCAGCAGTCATCATGCGCAGTGCTCACCAACCAAGATGACTTGTAACCGAACGTGATTTCCCTCCAACCGCCCTCCCCCCCCCCCTCCCCACCCCTAAGCCCAAAATGTGGTCATCAACAGGGGCTCGCATGGGTGCTGTAAAAAACTACCTGGATTCATCAGCTGTCTCGCGAAAGCTTCCAGGTGATAGCTGGGGCCAGCTAGCTCTTCCGATATTGGAAGACACGCCCATCACGCTGATCTACTTTGCTGGAGTGATCGTCTCTGTTGTAGCTTGGCTCCGTTTGGATGCGAAGATCAGCAGTCGGCAAACAATTTGCAGCTTGAAAGGTGTCACTGGCTTCGATGGTGTTCCTGACAGCCTTGTCATGAAGCCCAGGATCTGGCGATGCTGAACTTGATCCTTGCGGTTATAGTAGACTCCGCACAGGATGCCCGTTCTGTGAGCCTGAGCCCGAGAAGGGCCTTTGAAGGCAGCCTCTGGATGTTGCTATACCCTCATGCTTCCAAAGACTGGATGATGCAAGGAACGCGTGTGCATAGCTGCCATATTTGAAACATGGGCATGAGCGTGTGCTCTAGCGGGGCCCTAGCTTTACCTGAAACAGTTCAAACTTTGGGGCATGCAGATGTGAGATATTGACCCTGACCCACTTCCCGAGGTGATCACGAACGTGCCCTACAGATGGAGAAGGAGCCTGGAGGGAACACTAGTCTAACCTAAATTACCGCCTAGGCCATCGCGAGGCGGCGAAGGAGCATCGTATTGAATCATGAACAAGCATAGCCAGATGCTGGTGATGGTCAAGCCGAGCGCGCGTCTCCCATTGTTGATGGGTGCTTTCGATACACAGTTTCACGCGTAGCCTTTGAATGCCTTTTGCGAGTGTGCAGAAGGCTTTTTAGGAGTGTTGTCGAGTGGTGGTGGGCAATGAAAAACAAAGTGCTAAATGACATCAAGTGGATCAATTAGGATCAAGAGCAATCAACAGTCCTGTCACAGGGGATGAGGGGAGGGAGGAAGGAAGCTTCCCCAAGTGATGATAATAGCAGGGCTATTTATTGATGGCACATTTTGAAAGAAGGGCAGGATGCGGCTCCCGGAGCCCGCCTGCTATCTTGAAACTCGAGATCGCTCCAACCATATTCCTTGAGGATTCTGATGGACCTCGAACCTTTCAAATTCGTCAAGGTTTGTAAGTGGCTAAAGTGGCTACTGCCTTGCTGAAGGACTGCAGTCATTTCAAATATGTGCATCTGGGGGGTGCCCCCCCCCCCAGATGTTCTTACTGTAAGGAATGGCATCACGACTCGCAAGTCGTTAGCTGTTGTCTGGTGAAACATGATCTAACATGTTTCTTCGTGAACTTTCTCATTCTGAACCTTCCTCAATGTTCTGCTAGAGAGGGGCAGCGCGCACCAGGATTTCAATGATGCCACGCAGCGACTTTACAGCCTCTGTCGTCGTCTTGACCTGGACTCTTGGATGTATGACAAGACATGCGGCATGAAGCAGGATCCGGTGAAGCCAATGCCTGCCAGAGAAGAAGGCTATCAGAAATACTGGTGTTAACTGGGGGCGGGTGAAGCCGGATAAAGTGCAGCAATCAATATTGATAACTTGCTTGCTCATCAGATTCGGGGAATGAAAGCCAATCAGCTTATATCGCAAGAGGTACAGCAACATTCTCGTTGCATTGGTTATTTGACTGTTTTGCTATGGCTTCATGAGAAGGATGTGGGGATGCGGGGCAGAATAGATCTATGCGTGGATAAGGGCATAATGAGTCAGTCTGTGTGGCTCTCTGGGTCTCCCAAGAAGATACGGGCGAGGAGTGAGGAGACCAAAGATTGGATTCCCAGAATGTTGTGTGTCATTGAGCCTCATGGATGCGATGCTGAGCTCGTCATGCGGTTAAATCCATTGAGCTCAGGATAACTCCGGCAAGATCGATCCCACAGAATTTGTTAGAGGCTGGCTTCTCGATGAAGCAAGTTCAAAAATTGCACAGAATCCGCTGGCTACATTGAGTCTTTGAACCACATGAGATTTCACATGTGATTCGAACAGAACAAGTTCCTCTAAAACTTCTGCCTGCGTGCCTTTCTAGCTCAAACCTGGACTTAACATTAACCCTAGACAATGACGGTCTTGTATTGTCCCACTTTCCTGTAGGTGGCACGCATCCACCATCCAGCAATCCTTTCGTTGCCTTACATGGTCTCCTCGTCATCATCCTGTCTGTCATCCTTGCTGCCCTCTCCATCCTTATTTTTATCATCATTACTGTTTCGGCGCTCCAGGCGGTTGAGCTACGTTTGCAACTACTTATGTAAGCCATGTAGTGGGATGTAGTGACCTAACCTGTCCTACTGTTGAGGTCTGCACGTTGCCTGTTGCCTTCATGTGCAGACTTTCGCTTCTGCAGTCGTCAATCGAGGAAAAGGGCTGATCTGGCAGTATTGCTTCTTCCCAGGCGAGTTTAAGTTTTGAACCTGTATCAAGAGGTTCTCAGCTGTAGTTTGCTGCGGTTTCACCTTTGGGCGACGCCACTGACGCTCTACAAGCTTACAACACACCGGCACCGACTACCCCCATACCCTCAGCTACTTCTCTCAGATATGAAATTTCTACGGAGGAGCCGTAGAAGGCTCTCCTGCCGCACAGCAAGCTATCTGCATGGACGCAAGAGCAGTCAACTACTTGACCTGGGGCGAACTCGAAACTGTCAGGCTTGCAACCGAGCTGAGGCTTCGTGAGCTGGAGGCAAATGCATGAGTCGTGCTCAACTATGGGCTTGCCCATGGAAGGAAGAAGGAGCTAGAGGCTACACAGGCAGGGCTAGAACAGAAGACGCGCGAAAGCACAATTGTAGAGCGGGATACCGAACATCTAAGTACTCCTCTCCTCGAAATGTCCTAAAGGGTGAAGGGCGAAATGTTGGACGGGAGGAAGTCTGTTATTTTACACCAGTTGCGCTGAAACTATTTATGTCTTGTCGAGTTTTTTTCAGCCGGAGCTTGCACTTCGCAAAGCAGAACTGGAGAAAGTAGAGTATGGCCTTTTTGCCTCAGGATCTGTCTGAGCAGAATGCAATTGAGTGAGACTGTGCTATCTTCAGACGCCAAACTGAGGCACGGTGCACGCTCATGAGGGCTCCGCAAGGAACAACCCCTTCAGCTGAACAGGGCACAAGGTTTCCTGGCACTGCCAAGCTTTGCACCAAACTCTTTGAAGGTAAGCTGCCTGATCCATGAATGTGAGATCCCTGAAGAAAATGCACTCTGGGGATACCACTTCGAGCCCGGAGTAGCGCCGAGCCAGCTTTCACCTGTGTTGAGCAAGGGTGAAGAGGACAACAAACCCAAAGCGAAAGAGGCTCAGACGGTCAAGTTTTTGGGTTTGCCAATTGCAGAAACAGACCGCTCGTGGTGGATCTCTGCTCGCGAGGCAAACTGCGCAGCCTTGGAAAGGCCAGATGAGGCATTCTCCGGGGTTTTGGCTTGCTACACAAAAAATCAGACTACGGAAGAAAGCGTGATAGCTGGGATGTCCTGTGTGCCCGAGGAACTCATGCTCCGCGACATTCTCCTCCATCAACTCAGGACCTCGAACCGGCTCAAGTACGATTTGGGGACGTACGAGAGCGCGCAGGGGAGGGTAGTAAGACCATGGCCCCTGGCTGCCAGTTCCTCCTCACTTCAGTCAAGAATTTTCTCTCTAGAGCGAGAGAGTTAGGAAGCACAGAGGCAAGTCGTCCAGTTCCAGAGGGGTTTGTTTCACCTAAATCAAGATTGGCAACTGCGAGAAAAGGGCAGATCGCAACTACAAGCGCGAGAAACCTAAAAGCATGCGGCCATAGCAAGAAAGGTCAACTCGCCACTGATCGGTCAAAAGCTCCACAAGATGTCGATGCAGGTGAAGTGAGAAGAGTAAGATTTCTCATAGCAAGACCCCACCAGCGGCGCTGGCCAATGGTGAAGGGCAAAAGGTTTCCATCGCCTGCCAAGCGCGTGTGAAGCAATTGCCCGCAATGGCAAGCCTAACCCTGCGGAGTACTGAGAATGAAATCCTCAGGAGGGTATCCTGATACGAGGCTGTGTTGTACTTCAAAGTGCACGGTTTGTTCCTGCGCGTGATTCTCCAGTTTCCTCGTCTCGGCTTGCCCCCAGGGCAACCTTGCTAATCAACTTAGACCCCGAGAAGACAGCTAGCGTCTAAAAGGCTTGGAGCTGGAAGTCAAGTCAGGTAAGCTCAAGGCCGAGGTTCCGCTTTTAAGTTAGACAGGCTTCACCATGTTCAAGATCAGCCAGTCCAGGCAGAAGATCGCAGAAGAAAAAGGTTACATGTGTTGGTAACCCTAGGTTCGGGAGATTCGCTGTAGGCGAAGGTTGGAGGCGCGAGGATCAACAGGCACATGCCGGCAAATGAGCCTCGAGGATGTTACGAGTGCCCAGGCGAGAGCTAGGACATGTTTGCAGCGCTGTGGCGCGTGTCTCTGAAGGAAGTGACCCAACACTATGCTCCAAATCTTGCTCGGGTAGCCTCAGCTGTCAGCGCGGAATGAGAAGGTGCCGAGGATGAGCCAGATGAGGATGGCCTCGATCTGGAACTTGTTGCAGCCCTGGTTTTTCCTTCTCTGGTTGAGGATAGTGCCAGAGAGATGCTGGGCAAAGTTGGCTGGGTCGCAGGTCTGCCTGGTCAAGCTATTAAGATAGCTCATCGTCAGAAGGTTTTCAGGACGCCTGTGCCTAAGTACCCCAGACCTCGCTTTAGGACCACCTGGCTTGTTATGGCTGGCAGGCGGATTTGTGTTGAAGACCCTGCAGAACCCCAAGGCTAATCTTGAGGAAGGAGTGGTCATGACAATCACAGTCTTCAAAGTTCCCGAAGGCGAGGGTGGAGGAACCAGTGCGCGATGGTCATCGTGAAGGTGAATTGAATTCCCTGAAGAAACCATTTTGCCGGAGCACCTTTTTTCTCATCGCCGCAAGGATTGGTTTCTGTCCTGTTTGTCCAAAGGCCAGGATGTTGGCGCACCCTGACGCTGGTGGCGTTTTGGAGCTAGTGTTAAGGATCTGCAAACGGGATGGGATTCGTGGCAGTCCTCCAGGACCAGTCCTCCAGGGCATATGGCCTAGGTTTTCCATCACCTTAAACTCTCCAGTTGATCATCAATGTGGATGATTGCAACATAGCAGGATCTGAGAAGAATACAAGTGAGGAAGGAAACCAAGAGGCGGTCGTATTGACATGGGTCCGGCGGAGGCGCAAAAGCGCTATTTCTCGGTTGCGCGCATCATGAGGAGTCGCTCGTTAACTTGCCACCTGCGGCTCACCTGTTCCATGAGGTGTTTGAGGTTGGCGGTGCCCGGTAAGGTTTCTGGATTGATCCTTGTTGGCGCCCAAGCGCCATTGCTACCCGCGTAGGCGCTTTTGTGTCCCCACTGAAGAGGATGTTCTCATGTTTCCTGTAAGGATGAAGTGATTGCCCAGGATGTTTTTAAGGTCAGGGGCGCGTGGAGGCTTCAGGAATGCCGGACACGGCAAAGGTACTTCGACCTTTTTGGCCGTGACCCTGGCGAGCTTCAAGTTGCTGTGGCAATTGCCCGCAAGGGTAAGCTTATCAAAGATAAAAGCAAAGGAGGCCAAAAGCAATCGCTTCGTTATGACAGGGGTGAACTAAATGAAGAGGCGAGTTGGCCGCGTGATAAAGCCCGTAAACCGCAAAACGTATGACAAGGAAGCTTTTGAAATTCCTGTGTCGCCAAATATTTTAAACTGACCAAAATTACGCGAGGGATAGTTTGAGGCCTGTGTCCACACCATTCACCAGCGGCGAAAAGCCAGACCTCTTGGTGACAATGCGAAGACGATTCTTTTGCAGCCTATAGGTAGCAAAGCGTTCCTGAAGATACATTGTGCAGTGTGCGTTGCGCGCCGTTTGGTAGCCTGCACCATTCCAGCCCTAGGACTACCATGAGCGGATTGATTGGGAATTCATTCAACGCATGCCAACCCTGGTTGTTTTGTGGCAATAACTTCGCTTGCGAGTATGACGCCAAGTCTATTCACGATGTGTTCTCCATCCGCCCGTCAAATATGGTCGGATGAGGATTGGCAAAAGTGGATCACGGAGGGCAACCATACAGTTGCCGAGTGGCGCCGTTCGTGGGGCCAGTAGGTTGCTCCAACATGATGCAGTACGTTGACCATTTGATGAACTTTTTAGCTCCCGCCAACTTGTTTTAAGTTTCTACGGTAGGCGGCACGTTTTAAGCGCACACGGCAAGGGCGCTGTCCTCGCATTCCAGGCAGTTTAGCTACTTTTGAGATTACCTACGTGTTTTTTCCCGTAACGTGTTGAACCTGTAATTACAACTGCCAAGTGCGATTCATTTGAGCGTGGTGTGATAATCACGTCCCTTATTGATCCTGTTGCCACTTATCCCCAGGTTGCCTCAACATGTGCTTTCGATATCAGTGACATCACTGGCTCCTCATCATTGCCATGATATGGCCATTTTCGTCCTCATCGCTAGCATCATGAGTGCAGTCCTACTTGCCATCACCAGCAATTTTTTCACTACCAACATCGACATCGAAATCGTCATGGCATCTGTCGCCAGCCTCGGCGCAGTCTTTGTCACTGAAGCCGCTGCTGCTGCCATTGCTGCTGCCCCCATCATCCTCGTCCCCCTCTTCGTCCTCGACTCCCCATAATCCTCATGCGTTGCAGTGTTTGATCATCGTTTCATATCGTTTCCATCAAAGCAATTCAATTCATGACCACCTGATTACGTGAGGTTCCTTTGTTTGTCGCAGGCGCACGACAGATCATATTGATTTGTTTTGCACGTTAGGGGTTCGTAGCACGGGTTCGATTCATGGCTCCCTGATTGTGCGCTTGCCGTCTTTCGTTGGTCATGGTTTTGTTTCTCAAGTTTTTGTGGGGCATGCCTTATGCCGACGTGCAATGAACCAGCTACCCGCGAGTTCGGATGCAGGGTAGCATGCCTTGTAGTTTCCACGCCGTGCAGGTTTCGAACAAGATCAGGACTTCGCCGATTGCTTAAAAGGCATGGGTAACTTGGGCTGCAGCCACAGGTAGAGCAGTCAACTTGGTATGTGTTTGCATCCCGTCTGGTTTGCACCAGGCTTGAGCGCGGCTGTAAATCTTACAGGTACATGCATGCAATCAGAGACCTTTAGATTATGAGGGTTCCATGCGTCTTTTCGCAAGCCAGTGATTCAGATCTGGCGTGTCCTGTCAAGCAACATTGTGCGCTTGTGGCTTTCCTGCATAGCTGGAGCCATGTTGAGTACATGCGAGTACTGCTGGTTTGGCGAATGCCCTGTGGCATGCATTTCCATTGCTGCATTGCTGGAGTGGCATCCGTGACTAACATATTCTTGTGTATGTTTTGTTGCTTGTTTATTAATACTATTCCCTCGCAACGATCAGAAGGCGCACCAAATTTTCCGAAATTATTTAATTCTGAATGTGAGCACGCAACGGTGCACGAACGCCCTCGCCTGCCCTGAGGTATCGGTGGACGGGACCTGGAGTGGGTTCTGTCTGTATTGGACAAGGATGATAGTGGCGACATCAGCCACTTGTCTGCCTGGCAGGGTATTGTCAAGGCAAGCTCGCTCAGTTGCACGTCTTTTACAAGTCTGATCTTTGTCTTTTTCGCTTGCTCCGGCACGCTGCTCTTGACTCTTGCATTTGTTGAATTGTCTGGAGCGTATCACTGTCAGCATTCTATCAAGCTTCACATGTACAACTGCGGACTGCAACATCCCAGCAAATCTCAGGCCCTGATGAGTTCGTGGACCAGCTGTACAAGCTGCGTACTCACGAGCCAGCTGGCCTTCGAAAGGGTATAAGGTTTGTTTCGTTGGAGCAAGGCTTGAGTGAACGGCGGTCAGCGTGAGAAGGATTGTAAGGCCCAAGCCCCACCCGCTCACAGAGACACTCCTCCGCCTTCAGAGCTTTTGCAAGACTGCTGGGATTATAGGGTTATATAGGGATTATATAGGGATTGTAGGGTATAATATTGGGGCTATATGGGGATAATGGAAAAGAAGATGGAAACTACTATAAATTCATCCCAGGACTCATCAAATCCTGTCCACGGTCACAGACGTTCGGAAACTTCTCCGACAGCTTGCTGTGACTCAAGCAGGCTGGTTCTTTCTCTTGAACACAGTTGAGCCTGGGGCATTGCGCTAGTTTGGGCTGTTACAGTGTCTTGCAGGCATCATTGTGCACAACGCTGAATTCACGAACTTTCAGCAGATCGAAGAACCGGCGGAGGCAAAACGTGTCCTCGCCTGGGAAGACTTCTCATCATAACTGCCGGTTACAATTCAAGCAATCAGATCGCTGGTTTGTGAAGAGATTAAATCCAGAAGGATAAACCCTAAATCTTCCAGGCAAAATCCACACTATCAGCTTTCATTGTTGGCGGTTTGAGTGACCTGGCAGACGTGCAAAGGCGTTGCAACCGCACCGGCACGAGCACCAGCAGCAGCAGCAGCATCAGCAGCAGCAGCAGCAACAACAACAACAACAACAGACACGTGCGAAAGTGGTAGCAGCCAAGTCCTAGTCCAAAGGCTTCGACCATTTGATATACACATGTTCAGTTACTACAGTTCTGATACCCGAATGATTGCTAGTGCTAGGATGGGCGTTGCCGCAGCTGCCACAGCTGCTGCAGTACTACCATGTTTCCAACCACAAATAGGCTGATTGCCAGGAGCAGCTCAATGGTCACAACCAAAGAAGTTCTCGAGTTGTTTCGGCCGCTTAGATGCATTGCGAGACGCCCCCTGAATACAGCACGCCTGGATGGATATAAGTTGCCACCAGATTCCACGGCATTTTTGTTTAGCCTGGAAATCGTCATGCGTCGGCATTGAAGGAGAACGCTTCTGAAGTGAGCTACGTGGATTGCGTCACCTGATACCAGGCAGGGGGCTGTCACAAAGTAGCAGCTTAGCATCAAATTCGGTGAGTTCAAGTTTGCCAGAGGCAAGGGTTGGTTCATTGTAATGAGCCGCAGAGTTGAGGTGAGGTGCGAGCGAGATGGTTAAGGCTTGTACCAGCCGAGGAAATCCGAGGAAGCACGGATGTCAAAGTTTCAAGGGGGCATGTGCTAGAAAGTGCTAAGACTTCTGCTTTGTTCGCTGCATTATCGAGTCTGTGCTGAAATTCAGTGCGTCAAAGAGATGCATACAAACAAAACAAACCGCCTTCTAGATTCCCGGGCAGGTATGTGCTGCTATCTTGTCTGGCTGAGAGGTTATTTGTTGGTCAATGCCCTGAAAGTGGCCTTCGGTTTCACGTGAAGTACGCTTGCCCTGGGCTCTCCTGGCTGCTCCTCCGGCCCATGCAGACCGAGATGAGAAGCCTTATTCAGGTTGAACGCGTTCACGTGGAGGTATGTGAAGGTATTGTATCCAGCTGGACATCAGAAATGCGTGCTCAGGCGAGCAGGAGGGAGAGCTTTTGCCGCATATGTTCCTCAAATCGCAGCCTGCCCGCCCGGCAAGCTCCCTGATAAAGGGTTTGCTCAGACGTGGGTTCGGAGATCACCTACTTGGGGCACGCAATTCAAAGCAAAATCTTACGAATGCCCCGACAGGAGATCTCCAGGGCGTAGTTTGAAGATCTATGCTTTTCCCAGTTTTGAATGAAGCCCTTAGCACCCGCAAGGACACAAGCTGCTTCAAGATCCCATTGTGCATCAAACTTCAGAACCTTCATGCCCGAAGGCTTGAAGCGC
This sequence comes from Symbiodinium pilosum, assembly GCA_905231905.1. Lineage (NCBI taxonomy): Eukaryota > Dinophyceae > Suessiales > Symbiodiniaceae > Symbiodinium > Symbiodinium pilosum. Next base: position 60,362 of record CAJNIZ010010435.1, on the reverse strand, counting down.
AGTCCCAAGCGGATATGTCTAGGATTTTGGCACCATCAGGCTTTGTGGAAACTGCGAACACCTAGCAAGTTAGGCTTTAGAGCTGGACTGATCTCCAGTTTGCGGCGAAAGGCATACCAACTTAATTATGTCGAAGCCGTCAACTCCCGCGAAGCTCAAAGATGGATGCCAGTCCGCGAGGCATTCGTTTGTTTAGCTGCAAAGGGAGAATGGCTGAGCTGAGTTTAATTTCCCTTCAATTTGCAAAGCGGTAGCCGGTAGCAATATGAGAAAATGTGCATGATTTGTAGCAAACTAAGCATGCTTGTACCTTCATGAACTCTGTACGCTCCCATCAACACGATGCAGAGATTGTGCTGCCTGGAAGAATAGCCGTGCTGGCAGTGCAGTTCCAACAAATGAGAAGTGCAGTGGGGGGTGGCGTTACGATATTCGGTACTAATGATGTTTGGCATGGACGTGTCAAAGCAGCACACGCTAAAGTACTTTTTGAATGTCGCAAGTGGCAATTTAAGATATGATGTGCGAAGAAAGAACGTCAGCCCCCCCGTTTACGCAACTTTCCTGTGATCAGCTCGCCCAATCTGCGGGCTTTTAGGACTTGGTCAGCTCCTTGGCCCTGAGATGGGTGAAAGCCTAGTAGGAGCCCTTCATCTTGTTCAGGATCTGAGGAGCCTCCTGGAGCTTTGGCGCTCGTCTTCCAATTCCAGTCATCGGGAGGTCTTTAATGTCAGAGCAATCGGGCAACAGCCCGTGACTGTGAGCTGACAGTCTCACCCATGCCGCACTCCCAGCCATCCAGCCGCAGCGTGGGCTCAACGGTCCCAAGCGGTTCGTGTTGCAGGCAAACTAAGGTTTGGCGTTTTGAAAGTGGTCCCGAGTATCGGTGCCAGCGCTGGCAGTCGGGATGCGGATCACCATTGAACTTAAAAAAACAGATTGGCAGCCTCTGCCGAAGATTCCGACGCCAGATTCCGCTCTTCACGAATAGGCCTAGCAAGGCTGCGCTACCTGGCGTCATCAGGACAGTCTGGTTTTAGCTGTTGCTCATGTTTGATGATGACCATCCAAGTGGGTCAACAGCGTAATCCTCTTACGCTATTTTTGACTTAGGACCTTGCCTGCCGTCTCAAGGGTATTTCTTGCGCAGGCCCCGCCAGGTCAGGTTGCCGAAGCTTGTTGCATTTGCCAGAAAATTCACATTGCTTCCAGGCTTCTGACCATCCAGCCATAAGATATCCAGCCCAGCCTGTCACAAGTGAGCTCAGGACGACATGGGCATTTGTTGCCCAAGTCGCGGAGAGCCTGATCCTGCTGCAGGGACCTCGCAATATGTTGTGCAGTCCGGCTGTAACTGCAAGGGTTGGACTCAGTGTTGCCAGGAGGCAGACTTCAGACGTCAGGTTCTCGAATACATGCTGCATGCACCGCAGCCAGGCCACTGAGGCTCACATAGCGCGGCAGTAGGATTGGGATGGCCAGCCTGGAAACGAGCCTCTCCTAAATCTGGAGAAGCGTAGATCATGCTTGGGCAAAAGATGGATGATAGATACCCCGTGAAAGACGCATTAGGACCGGGTAGACTAACACGAGCTGGCGACTGGATGCGTGGCTGAGGATCATCACTGCCATCAATGCCGCCTGTCAATGTCAGGGGGGGCACTATGCGAATTACCAATGCCAGGCAAGCGTGTTCAAACTCCAGTGAGGCAATCTCATGAAGTCTTCTTGCAAGTCATGCGAGAAATCACAGCATAGTTTACAGTAGATTACTTTGGCTCTGATAACCCATAGGAGGAATTAGGAACTTCTGGAAGATCTTTTTCAGATTCAACTGTAAGGAAACTTCTTGATCCAGGATTCTGCCATGCGGGCAGATGGTCCCTCGCGAGCCCCTCTATCAGACAAGTAACAACAGCAGCAAAAGTAGCACAAGAAGGAACAGCAATGGCAACAAGAGTTGGTCAAGGTCCAGCAGCAGTCATCTTGAATCTAAAGGCCGAGATTACCTGCATCCTGGATCTTACATTAAACCCTAAACCCCTAAACCCTAAACCCTAAACCCTAGCAGGTGGTGTCTTGGGACGATGTGAGCCGTGGTACCGCAGATGGCTCTTTGTCCTCCTGGGGGGCGAACGTCACCGACACCTGCTTGAAGAGCAAGAGCGGGAAACGGCTCTTTACTGTGCGAAGCGAAAACTGGAATGAGCGAGTGGGCGTGGCCTGGCTTCGTGTGATAGTGCAGGGAATGTCGGAACGTCCGCGCTGTAGACTGCAGCTGCATGTGAAACTGAGGTTGTCAGCTCTGAAGATTTTCGGCTCTTTGCACTCTGTTTTGCACTCTGTGGATTCCGTTCTCTCCTCTCTTCAGTAGGAAGACATCGCAATTTTCTTTTCGCGGCTGGACTTCCTCAGGATGTGGCTGTGGTCGCATCAAAAGCATCAAATCCTCTGCAGCCCGTGACATTGCGGTCGATTCTTCAAGAGCTTGGCAGCTAAGAAGTAAACATATTCACGGACTGCAAACTCCTCTACCGTTCTAACATCGAAATCTGTAAAGCAAGGAGTGAAGCGTGCAGTGTGAAGTGTTCAGTGTCCTCTTGCTGAGTGTCCTTTTTTAAATTGCTTGGAGAGATTCTGCCACAATCACCAAAGGCCAGTACGGCAGCTACTCCGGCCTGGACTGCAAAAGTGATTTATCATGTGCTCATCTGGACTCGCAGTGTTCAATTCGCTTCCAGACAACCTTCCTTCCCGCGGCCTGGATATGCCTGGATGCTCAGGTTTCGCGTATTGCCCAAGGAACGACTCTACCAAGACATTTCTTTGTAAGGGCTTCTGGCTTTTGTCTTGCACTCGCGCTGCAGTGTTTTGCACCATCATCTTGTGGCGATTTCGCGTCATCACAAATCAAGGTAGAACAATCTGGTTCATGCGAGTTCGTCGCAGAAGCGTACAACTACAACACCCTAGACGATGCCACCCCACGGAACCTCGTTCTTCTCTGTACAACGCAAGGCCGGGTATGAGCACTGAATAAACCCGTGGAATGGGGTGCCCTTCATGATGCGGTGATGTGGCTGAGGAATGGCTGTTCAGCAGGATGGTACTGGAGCAAAGAGACTTTTTCACCACGCCGTGGATGCTGAGGGCATGATTCACCGTTACTGGCTTGAGGCTGCAGAGACAGACCACCGTGTTGGAGGAGAGCAGAGGGAGTCCTGGCCAAATCGGAGGCCTCACAACCCTTCTGTTACCCTGTGTAATCCCTACGTCTATATCTTTTGAAGAGCCAAGGAGAGCGCTGAGGAGCGCGCGCTGGCCCTGGCACAGCGGAGGGCAACCTCCAGCGTCCTTAGTATCCGAGCCATGGGACACGAGACTGCATGTGCTGATGCTTGCAGGGAAGGGGTTGCTAGTGTGGTAACGAGGGCCGACTTTGTAAGTTGTTCCAGCGATCGATGAATTTGCATAACGATTTCAGAAGGTTTCACGGAGTGTGAGCCCAAGAGACCCCGCAGGGCCCCTCAGCGCGGTGATCACGGTGACACGAGGTCAACGCTTCAACGCTTTGATGACCATCCAGGTTCCGCTCAGCCAGGCCTTACCCAGAGAGCCCAGTGACCCAAGTCTGTCAGATTGGAGCATGGTGTTTTCTATGGATAAGTGCGAGATGGACGAAGACTTCTATACAGAGCAAGACACTTTCCGTGGTGTGGACTTTGCAGAGCCTGTTGGCCATAGCAGTGCTGCTCGTGTGTCTCGCGGATCAGAGTTCGACGTGTGGCCACCAGTCCCCAGTGAGGCACCCCTCAGAGCACGTCACTGTCACAGTTGTCATGTACAACGTCATCACCGGCGGCGTGCCAAGTGTGCAGGACGTGCTCGCTGCCATTGATGACCTGGAAGAACTTTACCAGGCATGTGTAGTGGAAGGCAGGCTGTCAGAGAGCGCAATGGACTTCATGAAGGCTCCGCTGACTCAGAACATTTGCCCACAAATCAACGAGAAGCTGCAGTTTCAGCCTCCATCGATCCCGGTGCAGAACTACGATGTGTTTCCAATGTGATACGAAGACCAGTGAAGACCTGCATGCTTTCCTGCTCACTTTGCCTCCAGTGCAGTAGGAGTTTGTACAGAGGGCCTTTTCAAGCATGGCAGGCAGATTTGCTTTTAGGACGGGGTGTAAGCAGCCATGCCAGGGCTGAAAGCTGAAAAGTTGTCCAGCTTCACAGTGCTCATGAGCTTCTGTGCCAAGTCGGTCGAAGAGCTAACATCTCTCCCAACCAAAAGATGTGTCTCTGCTTGCAGCTGCTTCCTAGGCTCTGTTCAGCGGTGAGCTCAGATGCAGATTTGCATGAGACAGAGACTCCTTTTCTCCGATCAGCTGCTGTTATTCCCTCTGTAGTTACAATGGATCATGATCCCGTACCCCGGTGTCGTAGACCTCATGTATGGCGATACCTAGTTTGTGCCCTTGTGGCCGTGATCTATGGAAGAAGTACCTCTGTCGCCGTGCAAGCTCAAGCCAGAGGGAGCATGTTGATTCCCACGCCCAGCGGAGGCAGCAGCCAGGCTGAAGTCGTAACAGCCGGGCTTCTTTGCTCTGCATGTATCATTACATTTACGGTGCTTGTAGCTCAAAATCAAACAGACCCTGCCTCAGACGAGGAGATGGGAGCATCATGTGCCGGGGAAGCTCGAGAGGAGCGGTGTGTTTGTTGTCAGCGTGTGAAGGCCTTGCAGAACAATACGCGCCTTGACGTTTGCATGCAGAAAGATGCTGCTTGAATTTCCGAAGGATGCAGAGATCGGGGACATCATGAATTTTAACCCAACTCTCTGGAGAGCCAAAGTGTCCTCTGGTGCAACCAGCAGCACAGTTGTGTGTATGGATCAGCTTGCGTCTCACTATGGGCATTTCCATGCTACTACCGAGCCTGTTTTCAAGGGATCCGAAGCGCAATTTCTCCACTCTCCACTGGACGGAATGGCAGCTAAGGATCCCGAACTCGCCAGACTTGGAGATGCCTACGATACTCGGCTTCCATTTCATGGCCCCTCATGGCAGCTTGTGCGGACATCCTGCATCAGGCGTGTGTGAAGAATTTGTCTTTCTTACCGGTGGAAAGAGTCAGGTTGCCTTCTCTTCTTGACAACACGCTGCTGTTCATGCCACACTCCGGCGTCCAAGAATTGGGCCTGGAGGTTGCGTCCACGGCTTTGCACTGATCACACGCTGGTTGCCTGGACTCTACTTGACCTGTCAACTGTAGGCGGCTGCTTCTTTGTTTTTGTTTGGTAGGCATGTGTGAAGCTTTCCGGCTCTTGCGTTTTTCAGTTGCTTGTGCTGCTCACAGTGGACGCAGGCCAACATGGACGACAAAGGAGATCCCAGCAAGCAGTGCCTGTCTCAAGTTGCACAGACTTGATTGAACTTCTCAAACTGAGCTTGCGATGAATAGATTCATGTAGTCTACGATATAGGAATCACATCACATTGGAGCAGGAGTAGGGATGTCTTCAGGTCATGGCCTTGTTTCAGCTTTTGCAAGAAGCTGACTCATGGCTCTTTTTGGACACACAGCCGACAGGCATTTTGACTGAGGATGTGGTTCGGGAGGGTGTGGCACGTGCGACAGCTGCTTCACAGGCGCCCTCCTTCCCGACCAAAGAGCTTATTCCATCTCAACTTAGAAGAGTTTGCCAGCGATTGCCCTGTGCAGGCGGTATCAGGAGCTGCGGAAAAATCAGAAGGTTCCGCATTCTCGAAAAGAAGTTACTTGACTCCTTTGGCCGCAGAGTCTAGCCGAGTCTAGCATCTTTTGAGATGTCCTTGGAGCTGTGTAGAGACAATGCCTCCGCTTCGCGTCGGCATCAGTGCGAGAAGAAACACTTACATTCATCTCAGTGTTCCTCTGGTGTAAAGCTTGTAAAAGCGTCCTTCTCTAGGTTTTGCACGCTCGATTCCACAACAACGACTATTCCTTGAAAATGCTCGTGAAGGCAGGCCGCGCAACAAAGCCTGAAATAGTATGTGCATGCACACGAAGTTGGGACATGAGTCAGCCTGATTGCGCTTGCTCATGCCATCCCATGCTACACCCCCCATTGGCCGTCGTGCGGTCACGGAAGTACTCCTAAGTATGCCTTATACAGAGCCATCTGTGGCATGGGTGTCTTGATTCCAGAAGTGTGTTCGGTGGGTGTATCAGGATCTTCTACCCGCATAGAAACTCACATTCCAATCAAGGAAGAATTTCAAAAGATCAAGTCCCTTGCAGTTTGCTGTAAGTATGCTTCACTTTCAAGGGGCTCTGCAAGCGATCCTCTTCTGAGGAGTGGCTGCGTGAACATTTAACAAGATTTAAAAAGACAAGTCTTCAGCTTGCCACAATCCGGAGGTGCAGATGCGCTGGAAGCTGGCATTAATTCGCAAGAGAAACAATTTTTCCTTCTTGTCGCGCTTGAAGTTCGCCAACCTACGAGGCGGGCTGCAGAATCACTGTTCTGCAGTATGGCAACAAGCAGCGGAGTGCTTCTCTGGCTGTGGTTGAGGTACTTTGATCTATGCTCACGGTTCCGGCGGATGCAGCTCTTCGTTTGCATCGGAGCCGGTAATCCGGCCCTGCTAATTGGAGATCGGACTTACCAGAAATTCCATGACAGACCAAACCGACGAGAAGATGCCTGGCAAGAATTATGTACATGTTCTGAGACTCTGAAGATCATTGATCTCAGGTTGGGACAACATGCGAATATGCCGCATGATCTGCCGCATGGGTTTTCTGGTGACCTGGCTGGTCTAGCTTCAAGCAAGCAAAGCACGACCTAGAAAGGCATCAGTCACCACCTGCCCTACTCGTAGCGGAACTTGCAAAAAATGAAGAACATTCCCATGAAAGAATCATATCAGGGGTAGGAAAAGGGGGGATGTCGACGTTCCCAAGTGGATTCCCAAAACACGGTGCCCCTGAGTTCGGAAACCTGAAGCCCTATAATATATCCTTGCCTAAACTCCATATAACCCGTAGCATCCCTAGAGCCCCTAAACCCTAAGCCCTACACCCTAAACTCAAGGCCTATGCCGCCCACCTGTCTATGGTGGGCGCCTTAGCCCCTCGCCCGCGATGGCGAAAGGTCTCCACCTAGCCCCGCCTCAGCACAGCCACAGTTGCGGTAGCACCCACGTCAGACCCGGAACCGGAAGGAGTTCTCCTTGCAACCCCGGCCCAGTGGTACCCACCGACGCCACCGCGAGTCTCAANNAACCCAGAGCCCGAACCCCAAACCCAGACAACCAGTACTGGTTGCTTAATAAAGTAAATACTAAATACCTTATTTTCCAGCGGTTCTCCCGGGTGGGTCCTGGCGGGTCCACGCCCTCCTCTGCGAGCGAATTTCGGGACCCGGGTGCCTGAGAATCTGGAGGCGAGGGGCACCGGCTCAAAATTTGTCAGCCCCCCAACAAAAGCACAAAAAAGGGATGCCAGGGCCTTTCACCAGGAGACCCTCCCAAGGCCTCTAGCTCCCAGGCCTTCCAGGCAGGCCAATCCTTCCAGGCCTCTCAGAGAGCGCCAGAACCCTTGAAAGGCCAGGCCTTAGGGATGGCAGAGCCTTTCTCAAAGTCTTCCACGCCCAAGTCTTGTAGGGCTTTCCTGCAACCCTCCTTGCTAGGGCCTCAGGTGAAAACCTTTGACCATTGTTCAGGGGGCCTGAAAGAAGGTTTAAGATCCCTTCAACAATGAAAACACCAAATGAACTGCATTTAACTGACTTTAGGTCTAAACCCCAATAGGGCGTGGGGTGGGTGATTGTGTTAGATGGCCCTCTACAGTCAGGCCATGGCAGCACCTCACATGCAGCCATGCACTTGAAGAGTCCTTGACGCTAATCATGACTGCCTGCACGGTAACTCACAGCAAACCCTAAACTCCAAACCCCAAACCCTAAAAGTCCGCTGGCTTCAAAAAAAAACCAGAACCCTAAACCCTGATCAACAAAACTCATTTCAGGGGGCCGGCTCCCGAGGTCATAGCCCCAGATGACTTTGCGTACCCTCGCGGTACAGCCATGGGCCAGCTCAGGCTTTTACAAGCAGGGGTTTAGGGTATGAGGGTTTTGGGGTTTGGGATTTGGTGTTTTAGGGCTTCGGATTTGGGGTTTCGGGGTTTAGGGTTTAGGGTTCAGGCTTCAGGGTTTGGGGTTTAGGGTTTTAGAGTTTAGGGTTCACGCTTTGGGATTTGGGGTGTAGGGTTCAGGGTTTAGTAGGGATGTATATATATATAAATATACATATACATATACACATACATATATCTCGATACACATATACACATGGGTATAATGGAGAATCCTATGGGATTCTGCAGTGGATAAGGGTTTCCAACAATTGGAGTCTTTGTTTTGGGTGTCCTGTAGTGAGGGTTATGTGAGAATGGGGTCTATGTGTGGGGCTTCTCATTCATGGAAACTCCCGTATGAGATATTGTAAGATATCCATACCTAATATGTATATGTATATGTGTATGGTTAAATATGTATGTTTTCGTATACGTACACATGTAGACATCTGATGATCTATATATCTATAGCTACATATATATATATGTATATATCGCGTGCATATTCATTGTCACGCGCACCTATTCGTATGTACATATGCATGCCATACCCACATGAACTTGCACATGCACCTGCGTGTGTGCAGTGTCAATGAGATGCAACGGCAGGTACATGTCGAGGTCGTTTCTTGAGCTTTCTGTTAACGAATGCTTGGTATGAAGAAGGGGTGAAGGCTAAAGCCAATGCAGTGAATGGGTTGGGCCACGCGTGAAGCCAGGATCAACCTATAGCTTCAGCTGTCAGGCACAAGGACTTGCAGCCCCTTCACATGGCCGATGATGACGTGGACTACTGGGCGCCTGACCTCATTTACGCTTCACAGGCGGATGCTTTGCCATTTTTTCAATCAAGTGCTTGACGGTTGCTTGCGGGGATTGACCCGGTGGCGACGCACGCCAGAGTCGCACTGCTTTTATCTGAACTTTTATCTGAAGCTGCAGCCTGCTTGGCTCAAGCTTGAGCAGTTAAGAAATTCCATCGCCAAACCCCGTGCGCTAGCTCACTCAAAGTACAATTTCATCCATGAGCTCAATGACCAGCCAGGAACACTGAGAAGCATTTGGTTGTCACTGAGCCAATCAACAAGACATGGCAGAGAAAAGCGATGTGGAGGATGACATTGCTGAGTTCATCTCGCGATCCTTTATTGATGAGGCTGCTGCTGCAGCCCTCAAGTCGCTGCCAGTGGAGCAGCAGCGTGAGGTCATTGCTGGAAGCATCACAAGAGCTGCCAATCCCTCGGCCGTCCTGCTTTCGCGGATTAAGCGCGTGAAGCTAGGAATGCGCAATCGAACGCCCCCGCCGGGGACTGATCATGACCACAACTCTGCAGTGGAGCTCTTTCTACAACACCATGGCATCAATCCGGAGATCTGCCAGAGCTTGTGGGAGCTTTCACCTGTACAGCAAAGAATGGTGATTCAACGACCGCTACCTCAGGTGCAGAATGCATACGATGCACTCATGGAACGCATCACCGAGGTTCTCAGTGCTCCGCCAGAAGACCGGCATCCTGCAGCAGAAACTTCTGACTCTTCGGACTCTGTCACGGACTTCCTCAAGTCAAACAGCATCAGTGAAGCGGTTGCATCCATCCTGCGCGAGCTGCCAGCAGAGCAACAGAAGGCTGTGGTTTCTACGCCGCTGACGGGCGCTCAGAAGCCTTCAGCTGTCCTTCTGTCACGCCGCTTGGCTCAAACGGAGTATATCACGCGCCTGCGATTGTTTAGGTGTTAGTTCATTGGCTGAGGCATCAACCGCATAAAGTCAGGGCAGTCAGCAGCTGACCGGGACTTTTTCTTGCAGAGTGCCCCCTTCGACGGCGATGCCTGCCGCAGCTTTTTGGAACTCAGGGAGGACCAGCAGCGTCAACTGATGCAGGAGGACTTTTCCATGTGTCGCAATCCCAGTGCGTACTTGATGTCCCGCGTCCGTTACCTTAAAGATAAAGACACTGAGCACAACAGAGAGCATGATGCCAGGTGGCAAGCGCCACCTCCACAGCCTCCCCAGCCCCCCCAGCCCCCACAGCTCCCCCAGCCACCTCCACCGCCTCCACCTCCAACACCTTCAGCACCTTCAGCACCTTCAACAGGCAGCGACGTACTTGAAACGTTCCTGCGCCGGCATGGAATAGACGCAGGAGGTCGTGAAGCTTTGCGCCAGCTTCCGCCAGAGCTGCAGCTTGCTGTGCTTGCACATGATCATGAAGTCGGACAAGGAGGCCGAAACCCGTCGCAGCATTTGGTCTCGCTGGTTGGGATGGCTTGGGCTGGGACACTGAAGCCGCCTCAAGCATCAGATCCGCACGAGGCTTTCCTTGGCCAAAACGGCATTGACAGTGCTGCGCGACAAGCTTTCTTCGATCTCCCAGTACATCTGAGACAGGGCGTGATTGACGAAGGGCCGATCCTTCACTGCTGGAATCCTTCTGCTGTCCTGTTCTCGAGAATTGGACGAGCTCGGGCCACGAGGAGCACAGACAGTGCTAAGACCTCTCAGATCTGGAAAAGCCCCTCAGCCTTTTCAAAGCACGGTGCCCCTCAGCCGGCACCGCAGAGCCTTGTACCCTTCAAGGCAGCCCTTGATCCGGCCCCGCCAGCTACGCCACCGCCCCCGCACTTGCAAAAAGGCCCACCCGCTCAATCGCCAGGAGGTGCGGTTCCACATATCATCACACCTGTGACAACTCTGTTATCTTCGCCAGGAGCTCCACCAGCACCAGCAACGTCAGACTCTGCTATTCCAAAAGCCTTTGCCAAAGCTCATTTGCAAAGCGACTCCCCTGAGACTGGCTCAAAGAAGCGCAAAGCGGAAGACGAGGAGGATGGCCAATTGGATCTGGCTGCCTCCCGGCTGAAGTTGCAGGTGTTCGTGTAGGTGATCGTGTCCTCGAAGGACCCGTTTGCATTAGCCGCGTAAGCAATGGCTAAAAGGGGGCGTTTCCCCTCCATGTTCCATGTTATTTTTTCCATTTGATTCTCCATGATCCCTATGTATCTCTATATACCCCTAAACACCTACAGCCTGCAGCCACCCCCTTTGAACCCCTTCCGCCGTGGCCTTGCCTCAGAGGTGGAGGGCTTCCTGCGGCTGAACGGTATCGACGGTAAGTCCTGTCGTGCTATGCGCCGCCTGCCCCGGTCGGCACAGCGTACGCTGATTGGAATGGACCTGCGACAGCGCCGGAATCCTTCAGCCTTTCTCTGGATGCAGATACAAAAGCTGCGAAAAGAGGAGGAGGGGGAGGGGGAGGAGGAGGACAGAGGGAGCGATTCTGTTCCCCAGCCGCCGTTTGCCAAGCTGCCGCCTCCCCCGCCTCCGCCTCTGCCTGTGCCACCACCCCCATCTTTTGAACGATTGAAGGTGGAAGAGCAAGTCAGCGCAAAGTCGCCTTTTCAGAATCCCTCTGCTCAGACGCGGAGCAATACCGTTGCATTCGTTTTGTTCCGTCACGGAGGCGGAGACAGCGTTCCGGAATTCGTGGAAGTGTTCGATCATTTGCACGTTCTCACATGCGGCCGAGCCTCCAGCTCTGACATCTTGTTGAAGGTCCAACATGCCTCGAAGAAGCATGCTGAGTTCCGAGTTGAACACGGCCCAAACGGTGAAGCGTTGCTCATGTTCTGCGACTTCTCCTCCAACGGGACATGGCTCAATGGCGACAGACTCCCGACTGGTCGTTTGAAGCGGTTGATCTCCGGCGACATCCTCTTCTTCATGCCACCTGGGAGCAGTGAGGATGTCCCAGCGTTGCAAGTCGAGGACCAGCAAATCAGGGAGCACGAGGCTGGGCAATATGTTAGCCGTTAGCCAAGCTGCACCAGATGTACGCCTTTGTTTGATTTTTTTCTGAAGGACCGTGACCGGCCCCCGCTTGCTCTCTGCGACGAGGGGGTGGCGGAACTGCGACCGAAGCAAGAAGTGACTGCCTTCTCGGCGCCGCCGTCCTCCCACATCAGCCTCGACTCTTGGAGATTGCGAATGAAATTAAACAGCTAATTACGATGCAGCATTACCAGCATGTGGCAGCTGGGTCTGAGGAAGTCTCCGACTGGATTCGCAGCGTTGGTGGCGGTGGGAAGCTTTGCAGCCGACTGATATCGGAAATCGAAGATTCCTACGACCACATCCGACAGCACCGCGGCATGCACACAGCTTCACCAAACTCACCATGACCAGCGACTGCAGATTTAATCAGCTGCGTGCTTTGCAAAACTCAACATGGACCGGCCCAGGATCGTTGACAACTACAGCGCAAACATTGGAGACTTGGCTGCTGTCGTGAGTCGTCAGTAGAATGCATTGTAAGCCCAAAGAAAAAGTCAGAAGGCAACTGGTTTTTCCGATATGATGCAGCGATTCTGCATTAATCTTCTGGTGCTGTAAGGCGATTTTCTGGACGTCCACTGCGTGGATGATCCAGCAGAAGGCGAAGTGCTCTCTGCCGCTCTGCGGGCGCTATGCTCGTGGGAAAAAGATTGCGCATTCGCAGATACTGGAAAGCTCAGGGGTTCCCTTGCTGAAGAACAGAGACATGCAAACTATCAGCAGCTGGGCTTGTAGGTCTCGCTCTGAGCTTGTGGTAAACCGAGCCATGCAGCGCGTTTCTTGATACTTCAAGCATGTGATAGGTTGCAGATCATATGCCCACACCACCTTCTTGGCTTGGATGTTGAAGAAGCAGACTACGCTCACCAGTTCTAGACACAAGGCTTTAAATTGAACTCAGGGTAGCCCGCCAAGCAGTGAGACCCTGGCAATCTCCTCTTTGTACACAAACCACGGCCAACCCACTGCAGCTCCTCAAGTAAGATGTAGGAATGTAGGGAGATTGCTGGATTTCGGTGCAGGTTGCATAAACGACACGGAGCTGTTTACACCAGACACCTCAGCTGCGGCTTCATTTCGGCCATTACCTATCGTCTAAGTACTGTGGCGCTTGCCCACGTTACAACCAGCTGTTGCGGTCTTCGCAAAGGAATGAGAGATTCGCACTGCAGACCAGGGCTACCCGGGCTACCTCAAGACTGAGAAGTTGGCCCACAAAGCCAGTTTTCAACATGAAAGAAGTTTCCTGGGGCCACATCCTGACATTTTGGCTTCAACCAGAAGGTGTGAGTGACAGCTACTGATGATGACCATTTAGGCATCATTCTGGACCCTTCGAAGCAACTTGCATTCCATCAATTCAGGGCATAGCTAAGTCTCCCCAACACCTCACCTCCAGCATTCAGGGTGGTTATCTGCTGGTTTTTGCCCTTGTGCCTTCACGGAGTCACGATACACCTCAAGAGCAACCCTGGCATGTATCTCCTTTCCACTATTACGAACAACCGTGACAGACAGAACAAAGCAATATCTCTCACTATCATATACAATTTTCTTGTCATTGCTGCAGGCACTACCACACAATGTCAGATATTGCTGTGTCATAATATTGATTTTTCTAAGCGGTTGAGAAGTTGTCCTGCTGGAGAACAGGCGGAGGGCGAGAGCACTTACTCCACGAAAGCCGCCTGGCACATCGGAATAGGCTGTTGCTTTGGTGGCTCTTTGCGTGGACCGCGTGTAGGACATCTTCTCACTTTCACATGCCATGGTCAAACGTGATGTTTTGAGTCTTCATCCGCCGAAACAGAGAAGTCCGACAAGGCCAGATGTAAACCTGTAACCGGCCCGAACATGATTTTAACACTTGGGTTGGTTCGAGTTGAAGACAAGTCATTAGCCACTTGTGGCATGTTGCCAAGTCACTGCAACCTGCTCAAGCAACTGCAAGAGGAAGTCGTTGGCGAAGAAGCAAACGCATGCGGAGTGTTCAATCAGTAGCGGGCGTGAGCAGATTGGGGAATTCAGACCTTCAAGCCTGACACCTTTCTACTGCGCCCAATTATTCCGCAAGCCTTGGCTCCTAATTGGAAGGTTGACAGGTGTTACCGCAGTCTGGAGTCAGGAACTTGAAGGCTGCAATGGAGCACCGTTTTACACAAAGATTTCATTGAATAACCCAAGACCAAACCAAGGCTGAGGACGTTTTAAGCCATCCAGACCAGCCTTAGCCTCAGGAATTTGGTGCGAAAAGGTCAGATCCCAGACATGCAAACAAGCTGAGGTGGATGGAAATGTATGAGAAGTGCTACCAGATGCGGCGCAGCGATGCTCAAGCTGCAAGTAGACGTGCCATGCTGGCTACCTATAAAAACCTATGGGTTTGCATTCTGGATCAAGTGCGAACATTGGCGCAGCATGCGCAGCTCAGGAGCTGCATTTCATCATCTCGAAGCTGCCGCGGTTCATCTTAGCTCAGGGCTTCTTTCTAGGACTGCCTGGATACCGCCACAAGAGGGTCTCCTCCCGCCTTCCTTGCCTGGGACTGTGAGGAGGAACTTCCGAGGGAGCCATGACTATTGCAAGATTTGATGACCAGCGACGCTTGACCGAAAGTAGAAGCGCTCCAGTACCAACGTGCAGGCTCGGTCACACTCAGCAGCCATCCACCAATTTCTGCCTTGGGTAAATTTTGCACACTGAGCGTGGTTGCCCAAGGCTACGGCAAATCCGTTTTGGGGCGGTTCATCAACTCATTCAGCGCGGTGCTCGGTGTCAACTTGTGAGCAGCTCCGAATGGAGCGTGAGTCTCTGGCACAGGTGCAAGAAAGAACCTTGGGGGTTTCCTAAATTTAGGGGTACCCTTGTGCCCTTGTGGGTGTCAATATAATAAGTATTTTGGGGCTTTGGCTTATAATCCCCCCATTTTGGGAAACTATCACTTTGCGTTCGAGTGCTTCAGGTGTGGAATACACCCACTAAACCCTAAGCCCTCAACCCCCAACTACAAAAAAACTGTACTTTGTTAGAGTGCGCCAAGTGTGGAATGCACCCTAAACCCTAAAAAAACCAAAGTACAAAAGCTGTACTTTGTTAGAGTGCCCCAGGTGTGGAATATTGCTACTTCACGCCGAAGCCGGAGGATGGCCAGATCGGCGGGCAGCGGGATGTACCCACGCTCAACATCATCGGCAGCAAGGAGATGGGCTAGTGTCTAAACTTTTAAAGGGGGATTAGAAAGCGGTGTACTATAGTGCTTATTAAGGGGATCCCCCCCCGCGGGATCCCCCCCCGCCCCCCCCCTCCCCAACAGTAAAAGCTGCTAAGATATGGAGGTTAATGGCTGTAAATGGCCTTCATACACCTACAACGGTCCTCCGTGGTACCCTTTGCTGGGGGGGAGATTGACCCCATGGAGATGGAGTTCCTGTAATGTTGACGTCACGTCAGGGACTAGGCCCACAATTACAGAATCCCGCTGCCAGAACACAAGCAAAATTAGATCTGCAATTATGTTATTACTGGAAGATGCTGTTTTTCAGTGATCTTGATTCCAATTAGGGTTTAAATGATTCTAGATGGATTTTCAAGTTCTGTTTGTGGCATTATTTTTCACAGGCCCCCAAAATGGAACAAGATCAATCGAGCCGGCAGATTAATACGAAGCCAACAATGCGGCCAGGCTTTTGAGATGTTGGTTGTGCTATTGAGTGCTGTTTTGGGACCCTTGCTACTGATGATAGAAATGGTAGTCTCCCAAAATCAGGGGACCCCAATATAGAGCCCAATATACTATGATCCTTATATGGCCATCCCCCAAATAGGTACCCCTAATTTCAGGAAACACTCCAATGCAACTCATGGTGTGAAGGGTAAAGCCCGAACAAAGTTGTCCCGGAGGATGAATACTTCGGTGCGGTCGCACCCCTAGCTCACAGACCACTGAGGATTTGGATGCAGAAGATATGGGGGTTTCCCAAAATCAGGGTACCCTTTTTGGGGTAACTATAATAAGGATTATAGTATATTGGGGTTCATATTGGGGTTCCCTTATTTTGGGAAACTACCATGTGGCGAAGCCTAGTTGATCTGGTTGCGCTTGTGGTGAGGTGCAAAGTGTTGCGAAGATTGTCGTTGAAGACGGCATGGGCTACGGTGACAAGAACTTGACCGGCAACGGCTACAATACCTTCGTAAGGCAGATGAAGCTTTCCCTGGAGGTTAGAATTGACTAAGAGCTCCACTACACTACATGCCGAATGTTCAGCTGTGATGCTGGGGTTCCTGAATGCTGCTCCAGTTTGATAAACGTTTGGATTTCCCACCTGCTCTGCTGGATGGACATGGGCATGCCTGATTATCCTGGCTAGTCTGAAGGCAGGGTCTTCACCATGCCTTGGTTTGCATTTTGGAGGACGGAGCCCGGGCCTTGACTCACAGCAGCCAGAGTGACTGGTGTTGCCAAGAGAACATGCCTTGAAACACTGTTGCAACCCAGCCCTAACAACCTTGAGAGCTGCTAAGACCCACGGGCCGTGCATCACGCCGCCCGACTGAACCAAGCTATGTGCTTCGATGCGCCTTGGGGCTCCTGCACAGTGGGGTGGCATAGGTGGCCAAGAGTTCCAAGCCTTGGCCGATAGACGTTTTGGCTTTGATTTGGAATGTTGCAAGTCTTAGCTCAAATTCGAACGACAGTCTTTCCAATCCCCAGGCATGACAATCAGCTGCGTGAGATTTTCAACGCCTTTTTCACTCGTCCCCACGACATCTGGCAGCTGGAGAGGCCGGGCTGCAGCCATGGGCCATTGGTGCATCTGACAAAGCACGATGAGCGTCAGTGGTGGTAGTGGTGGTAGTAGCAGTGATGGTAATGATGGTGGTTGTCGTTCATTGCTTTGATGGCGGTAACGGTGGCGGCGGCCACTGCGGCAGCACCCATAAACGTGGTGGCTCCGGCAGCGGTGGTGGTAAAATGCAGCGAAGTTGTAACGAATGACTGGAAGCTTTCAGTAGGAGATAAGATGCAGGTATTAGCAGCAAGTTGTTGTTTGGATGTTCTGCTGTTTGGCTGCTGTTCTTCTATGTAGTTTGAGGCAACGGCGGGTGCGTGTATCCGTCCTTTCTCTCGGCCCTTGTCAAATACCTCCAGCCAACAACTTGCTGACAGGGTTTGGGCCTGCGATCCACCACTGGCCAGCACCCCAGTCATTTCTGACAACTTCCAGCTTTTTCAGTCTATTGGGCTTCAGCATTTTGCACTCAGATATGCAGGAGGGCAGCGGTAAGTTGCCCATGCTCCCGCCTGTGACCACCCAGGCTTCCATGATCCGGGTGTTAGCACGCTCAGACAAGACCCTGGTGGGTGATGCCACAAGTGGCGACCACGTGCCACTTGGCTTTTGCACGCTTGGGGCCGTTCCTTTTTCCCTTTTAAGCCGACATAACTGCAACGTTTAAAGATCAGAAAGCTGGCAAAGAAAGGTCCTATAGAGATGTGCACAGAAGCAGAAGGTATTCCCCACAGAATGAGACACGAGCATTCTGGATCGAAGAAGCAGATCTGCGGTGAGGCGCTAAATCTCAAACACAAAAGATGGGACCCCTGCCAAAGCAACGCCTTTGAGTTCTTGATACGTACCACCTCGTACTTGCAAGTGTTCCTTTGCAGACATAAACAGCTAAAGCTAGATTCAGCATAGGTGCTCCGTCGCAGTCACGTGAATGGCAGCCATCCAAGGGCGAAGGTCACAAAAGTTTTTGTCCCACTCAGCAAGATGCCGAGCAAGATGTCTCTGCGCGAAGTGACGCTTGGCCGCCAACATGTGGGACCAGGGTTTACTGCATAGCGGCCCTGACATCTGTGGACAGGTCACTAGGCTCTCGCCAGCAAGTAGTACGTTTCACAAACATGACCTTTGCGCCCCACTTCTAGCAGAGATTCCTAGATTTCGTGCTGCTGCTACCTGTATGTTGAACAGCTGCTTGAGCCGCATACGTGAGTAGTGAGCTACTGCTGTTCAGTAGGGAATTGAGATCCCCTGTAGAAGTCCCTACGTGTCATTCTTTATGATGTCCCATTGGCTCGTGCCTGAATTTGCTAGCCATCCAGGCAAGCTTTGCGGGAGATCTCCCCAACCAGCCAGGCGGGCTCCAAAGTATGTGCCGGACTGGGTCCTTGCAGCAGCGGGATTATGGTACTTTGGGCATATGACAGGGTTTTGAGGCAGGTGCAGCGTGCAAGTCGAACCATAGTAAGTTTCTCGTCCAAAATGTCCAAAGCAGATTGATAGGCTTGGAGATTAGACATGAATGCCAACTCAAGGTAGGGCTGAGTGCCCTTCAAACGTGGAGGGAGGCTCAAGGACTGAAGAAGTATGCCTGGTGGTAGCGGTGGTGGTAGTAGTACAGCAAGAATAGTCATAGGAACAACAAAATTGCGTTAAGAGTAAGGAACAATAATGATCTGCATTAAGCCTCGCAAGAAGCAATATCAAATGGGATCAGCTTGGATTATCTTTTCGCTCTGCAGCGTCCCTATTCTATCACCAGAACTGCATGAGTCGTGGCAGGACACCTTGAAACCTAGTAGTTTCCATTTTCTTTTTCATTATTCCCAATATCCCCAATATAACCGTAATATAACCCTAATATAACCCGCATAGAACCCTAATATATTCCCTGTTTCTCCATCTTCTTGAAGTTGAGCAGCGCGGCTGTCAGGCATTCCAGGCCAGGGTGACGGCGGTCATGGCAGAGCAGTGCCTGGGCCGACAATGCTTGCAAAACAGATGCCCTCACTTAGCAATATGGTAGTTTCCCAAAATTAGGGGACCCCAATAGAAGTACTCCAAAATATTTTAGGCCTTATCAAGGGAAGCCCCAAACAGTACCCCTAATTTTTGGAAACCTCCATATGGTTCAAATGAATCATCCCAAGGTAGATGCGTAAGGCTGCGCAGTTATGCTGTCCGTCCTTGTAGTTGACACAATTTGCTCCCGAACACGGATGCATTAGGTTGGGCCCCCACCCGCTAATAGTGACGGCAAGAGGTAATGGTAATTATATTAGGGCCTTTATATACTCCTAGTATGAAACTATTAGTGGGTGGGGGCCCAACCCAAAGGATGCAGCTCATGGAGCAGGAGTCCGAGGAGGTGTCGGGCTCAGCAGGGTTAGCCCGATCAGCTCTCAACAAGCCTGGCTTGCCACGCTTCAACAACCACCTAAAGCTAAGCAGCATGCACACTTTTTTCTTTCAACTCCTGTCAAGCGCTAACCTCTTTTGCCATTCGGTGAGGCGCAGAACATGCTGCGCAAGCTGCGCAAAAAGGGATTCGGTGGCGGGTCAAACTCGATGCGCTCGCAGACCGAGAACTTCTACGCTCAGGCATCTTCAGCTCCAGGTTGCTTTTTTCTTATACATGGGGTAATGGAAAATAGACTGGAAGCTACTATAGTATATTGGGGTTATATTGGGGCAATGGAAACGAAAATGGAAACTACTACAGTATATGGGGGTTATATTGGGATAATGGAAAGTAGAATGGAAGCTGCTATAGTATATTGGGGTTATATTGGGATAATGGCAAAGAAGATGGAAACTACTACTTTTCCTGAGTTTTGCAAGTGCGTATGCGGCCCAACACTGGCTCAGCTGCCAGGAGGACAACGATAAAACCGCCAAGAAGGCCGGAAGTGCCAGGGGAGGTTTAGGGTTTAGGGTTTAGGATTTAGGGTCTTCTAAACCCTAACCCAGGGATATGTCGGGCTATATAGGGGTTATATAGGGATAATGGAAAAGAAAATGGAAACTACTACAATGGGTTATATAGGGGATTATGAGGTATATAATCCTAAGCTACTATAGTAGTTTCCACTCTATTTTCCATTATCCGAATATAGCCCCAATATACTATAGTAGTTTCCATTTTGTTTTCCATTATCCCAATATAAAAAAAAACCCAACAGAGTCCCTAAGCCCTCAAGATGGGGTGCATTTTCGATCCAGATCATGCAGATACCAATGGCAGGCTTGCAAATGCACGGGAACTTTTAGGGACTACACGCTACACTACACACCAAGATGTTTGTCTAAATTGCATTTTTGAAGGGGGAGAGTGTGTGGGGATGAGAACAAATTCCAACGGATAGCAAGGATGCACTTGTAGCCTGCGCACTAGGTTTGCCTTCGGCAGATACAGCCATGTCAGGAGATCCTCTACAACAAGATCTGAAGCGGCAGCGTCTATGTCCTGCTGGAGTGTGCTTTGGAGGGGGGGGCAAAGCCAGGTCCCGGTTGAACGTAGCAAGACATGACCCATGGACAGTCCCAGTGGTTTAGTCTTCGAGGGCTCATTGTCCAGTTTGGAGTGAAGGGCATGGCTGTCATTTTTTTTGGTGCAAGTTTAGGCCGCGCCCTCCAAAGCGACGTCAGCCGGAGGTTTTTGACATCCCAGATCAGGTCAAACCTGAAGCTTGGCCGCTGTCAGAAGCAGTTAGCCGTGGCCGGCTGGCACGTCTGGGTCACTTTCTGTTACGTACTTTTGCCAGATGAGTAATTTTTGTTTTGGGGATACCGTAGTTATCTTTGAGGTATAGTATTCTACGTACAGAACCTAACCTTACTTGTCTCAACCACCAAAAGAAACATTGCTCAGATGAGCCGAGCAGCTGCTCAGAAACATTGCTCAGATGAGCCGAGCAGCTGCTCTAGACTATCACACGAGACGGCCTTCAAGGCCAGGGTTGCCAAAACGGCACAGAAGGTCTTCAGGAGCTACGGGCCTCAGTCTCAGTTCTACAAACATCTCAAAGCAGCAGGCACTGGAGGTGTCAAAGCCACTGGCAGCTCTTAACAATAGATCATGACGTCCGCAGCAACTTACGCCGCAAAAGCGTGCAATTTGTTTGTCAGAGGGGTTGCCAAAACATGGCAACTGACCTCTCAGGGCAGCCTCTGCAGTTAATGCGCTCTTGCAATGGGCTTGAACCAACACAAGTATCAGCTGGAAACCAGCTGGACTTGATTTGCTAGACAAACCACGTGTCAGACATGCCCATGCCCGCACGTCTGGAAAATGGAAAGGACTTTTGCCCTAGAGAAGAAGGGCAACTCTGCAATGAATAATAAGCTGATCGTCATCCTTGGCCGCTTCGTTGTAAAGGTGTCGCGCAGGGGTGGTTCCTCAAGGCTGCTTGTCAA
This sequence comes from Symbiodinium pilosum, assembly GCA_905231905.1. Taxonomy (NCBI): domain Eukaryota; class Dinophyceae; order Suessiales; family Symbiodiniaceae; genus Symbiodinium; species Symbiodinium pilosum. Next base: position 39,200 of record CAJNIZ010010435.1, on the reverse strand, counting down.
ATCCTCGTGGACAGCATTTGGCTTCAGCAGAAGCGTCAAACCAAGCAGCCTGCCACTAGTAACTAGTACTGATTTGAGGAGGTTTCGCAAATCAAGGCCGTTTCCAAGACTCTGAAAGTTGAGCAGGTGGGCGAACACAGGAGCAGGCGTCCGCATTAATGAGTGGAAAAGCCAAGACAAGAGCATATAGTGGGATTGCCTGGCAGGAAAGGGCAGGATACTTGTTGCGTGAGCCTCGAAGTAAATTGCATCATTCTCGACCAAGAGGCTGGCACAAAAAGCTTTAACGAATGCAATGCGACATGAAGATGGCGATGGCGAATCCCTGGAGCATGCCTCTCATCAAGGCCAAGCTCACGAGGTGAAGGAGCGGTTGCTTCTACCCGCTGCCCGTACAGTCCATGTCAGTTGTTCGTATAAGACTACTCTTGCTTCCTACTGGGTCGCTCACTTGTACGGCAAAGCTACGCTTCTGCAAGATTAGCGCACAGGTGTTCACGTGGCGTTGAACATTGTTGAACCCCTATAGGGCCCTTAGAGGAAGGGGTGACAAGCCTAAGTACTCATCAGAAAGATCAGACAGATAAAGCTCGAGCAGTAGGAGCTGAAAGTCTTGGAGCTTCCGCAGGCACTAATCATGGAAACTACTACATAGTATATTGGGAATATATAGGAATAATGGAAAAGAAAATGGAAACTACTATAGTATATTGGGATTATATACTGTAGGAATAATGGACAAGAAAATGGAAACTACTATAGTATATTAGGGTTATAGTGGGGTTATATAGGGATAATGGAAAATAGAATGTAAACTACTAAAGTATATTAGGATTATATTGGGATAACGGAAAAAAGGAAACTGCTACCCTTTGAACTTTGGGTATTCCTGCTGAAGCTACTGCGACCGCTGCAACAATAATCATGCCAAAAGGCATTCTTGCCAATGTAAACGGACGCACTGTCCTGCATGGGAGACGACTTTCACTCCCAGACTGCTGCCAAAAGGATCCAAGTCAGCGTTTCCGAACGCCGCGGGCGCAAAAATGCTGGGGCATGCAGCCCGACTCGATGAAGTTGTCTAAGTTGGCCTGCTGCTCTCCGACCAGGGTGCAGCATTGGTGCTATCAGGTACTGTGCGGCTGGTCAGTTAGAGTTAGAACACACTTAGCCCACGATGCGGGTGTATCCTTGCAGTGCAGATCAGAAGAAGCACGATTTGCATAGTCTTTTTAGACTTCGTTCAACCTCAAGAGAAAGTTGACTAATATATCGAGATGAGTGCAATCACAAAAATAGATGTCGTTCTGCACCCAGTACTGCTGCAACATGTTCAGAAAACATTCGCATGGAGATCTGCGCCGTTGAGAGCACTGACAGCACTCAGGTATTGCAACTTTCTGGCGCAGCCTGGTGTCAAGTGCCCAAGCATCTTGGCTTTGCATGAGAGCTAATGGTGAAAAAGTGCGAAGCCACAATATGGCATGCTCCTTGCCGAAGCTGCTTGCGAGACGTGCTGCTTGACGACCGCAAATGTTACTTGCTTGAGAGGGTTTGGGGGTCGTAGGACACCCTTGATTAAGCTGAGAGCCATTTTTCCGCCGCCTTTTTTCTTTGATTAAACCGATTGGGCTGGGTTCTGCAGGATCTCGGATGGCTCCCTCTTGGCGTTGTTGATCTCTTTCCTGTGGCCACTTAAGTGCGACCCAGTATGCTGCAAAGCATGTTACAATGCACACAGTGGCAGAGTTAGAAGGCTTAGATGGTAGGCCCGATAGGTTGCCTTTCGCTTTGACCCTTGGCACAACTCCCACAGCAAGTGCTGCTGTGTGAAAATCGATGGTTTTCATGTTACGTCTTCCAAGCATTCTATTCCAAGACCTTGCCCAGTGACCAGGATGTTGGCGCGTTACAACACACTGCTGCTGCTCAGCAATCCCCACTGTGACGCTTAGCTGCCTCAGCCACAGTTCGCAGATTCAGGGGGACGCAGACTCGTGCAGGCCGCAAAGCTTGGAAAGCATCCGCACAAAGAGACGTGCACGTGGCCATGCCATCACGTCAGGAAATTCCGTCCGCATGTCATCGTGCTGTTTCATTACGAGGCTGGTCATCCGTGTGAGGACAGGATGCTCTCACAGTCAGAGTTTCGTCAAGAACTTCGCAGGAGCTGGGACAGCACTCCGCCTCGAACACCGCCGTACTTCTGCTGCTCCTTGGAGCAGATCTCTTCTGCTGTGTCTTGCTCAGCATCTGCTTCTAGATTTCGTGCTGGAGCAAGTGGGTTGAGCTTGCCTTTCAGAGGCGGATGCCAGATATGAAGAGCGTGTTTCAGTTGGCTCAGGCAAGCCTGACTGAGGCGGTCTTCCTGAACACGAGGAGCGTTTGAAGGAGCTGCTGAGGTGCGCAGCATGCAATGGAGCAAGAGCGCGTGCATGCAACAATGCATCCGTATTCAGCTTGCAGCGGTGCCTGTGAAGGGAAGATGTTGCTGGAACGGCAATCTTGTTCCCATCGCCGGATGCATTGCCAGCTGCCGCGATGGCAGCAGTGGTGGCAGGACCAGCACAACCCCACCCCTCTTCATCATCTAGGACCTAGTATAGAACTGATGCAGCATAAGCAAGAACTTCCCGCACTACTCTTTCATGCAACAATCAGGAAGGTGGCTTGGCAGCCTGCCATCCATACTCTCCTGCATTCTTCACTTCATGCAGGGCCACTGTAGGGTTGCAACCTTCTCAGAGTGCTGACGGATGGTGCAGGGATGACAAGAAGCCCTTCTAGTGGCATGTGTAAGCACCAGCCCAGCCAGCTGTTTCGGTTCTGAGCCGGCAAAACCGCAGGAGAGGCTCCGCGGAGGATTGTGATTCTGGATGGAGGCTAGAATGACATGCACAGCATTGCACAGCAGATCATGGCTACCTGCAATTCATGGAGTCGTGCCCCTAAAGGATGGGCGCAATGCAAGAAGATGAACCAGTGGCTTGACCCAGCCATCCCAAGGTGCGAGCCGCCAAACTCTGCCCTTCCTGACCTGAGTCTAGCTGCCGTGCTTCGCATACATCATACATAGCGGGTCAGAGCGGTTCTCGCTCATGGACATGTGCTGAAGGAATAATCTTTGCTTACGGTGCTGATCTTTCGGGCTTGTCAAGCTCATCGCTGTCTGTATGAAGGTGTTTCGTGGAGACCGCCACCAGAGAGGAGTGCCTCAGTCGTATTTTCATGTCTAGTATTTTCAGCACTTCTCAGTACATCTCAGCACCATTTCGAGGAGTGGTGACAGAAAGCCATGCTGCTCAATATGGTCTATGTGAATAGAATCCAGGGTGCCATGTTGATTTGGCCAGCACGTTGCTGGAAACCGAAGCTTAAAGTCAAAGCTTGTTGATGAGGTGGTTGTTCCAAGCCTTGGACTCCCCCTAATTTTTTAGACTTGATGGACATCTTCGCATGGATGCGGAGGGCGGTCCTCTCGGCTCAGTAAAACTGCCCCTTATCTGATCATTCCAGACTTCGAGATGTTATTATCAGACCCTGAACAGCCTGAACCTCAAGACATTAAAGTGCATAGGTCTGTTTTCCCGTGTTTCCCCAAACATTTGCTCCAAGGTTCGGCTCTACCCGCAAGTATCGGGGACAGGCACACCGCGTTCAGACGGCGTCAGCCTTCGCTGCTCTGTGGCGAGAGCTGCAGGAGGCTGACTGTGAAAGTGCTCTGTGCCCGCACATATTCTGGGGCCATAATATTAGAGTATGCTTATTGTAGGGACTTCCGAGAAGGCACCCTTGATTCATGGAACCTGTTTGCGGATGCTTGGACCAAACCAACGGGGAGCGCCAGGACCCGCACGATGTGGAAGCCGTGACGACGCTTGGCCTGAGAGCGTTTGAATTAGGGCTGCCTTCATTTCCTCGTGGCATGATTATAGCCCTGCAGCAACGCAATACAACGAAGCCTGCAGCGAATGGAAGATCTTTCCCTCCAGGCAAGGGCTGGACGCCTTCATGAGCAGCTTCGAAGCTCAAATGGGCCCTGCTGGCCGCCTTGATGTCCTGGAGCAGCGGAGCAGACATGAGCGGGAAAGAAAGAATGAATAAAAAACGTGTGAGCGCTTGGTGAGCCTTCCCATACAGCAAGGGTGTCGCAGCCAATGTGGCGCGGAAGGGCTTGCTTCTGTCATCCCACTCAGCAGGCAACAACGAAAAGAAGAACTTGCCTGCATTCTCGAACCTGCTCTTGCACAACTCAAGGCTTGCTAAGTCTCTGTGAAGCTTTTGAGGCCGGAGGCCTATCTGGGTTACCTGTGCGGTATGACGAGGAGAAGGACAGCCCTTTTCTGTGAGACGCGTCATAGCATAGCGTCGTCAGTGGCCAAACTCCAGCTTGTTCCGAGCTTGAGCTAGGATCTTGTGCGTTTGAAGACAAGCTGTCGGATCATTCGCATCGTACAGGAGAACTTGCCCTTGCCAGACCCAGTCGCTGCCGGTTTGGCAATCTCTGCCCTAGCGTAGCTTGGCAATGCATGGCCCTGACACTATCAGGGCACACCAGTACTTTGATCTGGGGCGTGTCCTTTGAGTGTTTATAAGGGACGCTATAAGGATCCAAGCCGGCCATCAAAAAACTCAGAGTTTGGTTTTCATTCGCGCAGCGCTTTCTGACCAAAGCCTGACTGCGCCCATGGTCTGTCCTGCAGTAGCGAGGCAACCGCTGTCCTTCTTGTCAATGGCCGCCAACCCAGAAAGTGTCTCGCTCTCACCCCCATGCAGGGCAAGGATGGGAACACTTGAGTAACAGCGAAGCTTCTGCTATCCAGTTCCGTGAGATGTAACTTTGGCAATGTCACAATGGCGCTCTGTCGCCGAAACGCATGTATCCTGCTACCAGGTCTTCTATTGGACAGTCGAGAAGCCCATATGGGCTATCCAATCAGAGGCAGGCAGACCGTAGTCCGTGATGACAATTACATCCTGGTCAGCCGGGGATCCGCCTCGTCCGTGTGGCTGGGAAAGAAGCACTTCCCCATGTCAGGATCTCCCAGACTACCTGGGCTTCTTCGTTCACTGCATAAGCTGGATCTTCACTCTGACCAGCTGTTTGTTTAGTGCCTCGGACTGCCATTGGACTGTAGGCCTTCGTGATTCTCAGAAGGTCATGTCCACCTGCAGCAGGCCGCGTCCCCTTCTCCTGCCAACACGGTGGGTGGCTGCTTTTGTTCGGGGTCGCCTACCTGGCATGAAGCTCGGTAGCCGTGCGCAGAGCTTGTGGAGACGTGTACGTCATGAGCATTTATCTGGATTTTCCGCAGTATACTTTGCCGCCTAGCATCCTGTGGCGTTGTTATGGAACTTGTTAGCAGCAGCTGCAGGAAGCACGAAACTCTCATTGTTTGAAAAGCCTTCGAACCTTCATTTAGTGAACAAAAGTGCCGGGCCACCAAGGTTTTCTCCTTCATCCACTATTGTTTGAAGATCGGATTGCGTTAAGCTCAGCTCGCAGCCGCAACCTACTCAGTAAAGAAGCAGGGTCTAGCAGTGGGCGGTTGCGCTTCAAATGCCTGAGCGCAGATTTAGTTTGCATGTCGATCTTCCGAGCATAGGGGATGCAGCTCGGCCCGGCTGAGGCCAAATGGGTGTGCAGGCTATTATGTTCAGCCCGACTGCCCGATTTACGAGGCCAGAACTGGCTTGCCCTTGTTTCTCTGGCCGTTCCCTCCGGCTGTTCTAAGTTGTGCGAAAAAGCCCGTGAGCTTCTGCTTAAGGTTCTGGACTGGCACCAGCCGCAGGCATCAGGGCTGCGTTAGCCGCACAAAGCATCAGAGAAGCAGTCGAAAGCATGCATGTCAGATGATTTAATTAATCAATAATGTCAGAGGAAGGCAGAGCTCGTTGAGGATAACAATGTCCCTGTGCCCCCTCTTGCTGAACCGGAAGTAGGGACAAGCACAAACTCTGCGAGGAGGTTGCCGTGGTCGCCTTTTTGACGCTTGGGGCTGCGGTCCTGGAAGAGACAATCATGTGATGCTAATATTGAATTAAAGTTACCATACTGTAAGGGGTAAATGAAATAGTACTTAATATGGTTTCCCCAATGTAGTAACTGAAATTAAGTTCCTTAGATCATGAAGCGCTCCTGGTGCCTGGCAAAGATCCCAACAGCAGATGTTTGGCGCGTGATCTTGCAGTGCAGCGTGTGGCTCTGTGAACCCTGGAACTGCAGGCTGCTTTTCCCACCACCGTCATTCTGTACACATGGGTGGTGCATCTGCGGGACACCAGGGGCTTTTTGTCTTAGAGCCGAAAAGGGCCATATGATATGGGAGTTTCCCAAAAGATGTTGATGTGATTTACTCTTGGGGGACCCTGTAATTTCATCAGCATCGCCCAGCATCCCTGAGGCACGTTTTTTTCTAGAAGCTGCCATGTGAAAAATCCAGGTTGCAAGCCATTTTGCGTAGGACTCCTGCGACAGCAAAAACGACCTCAGAGAAATGGATGACATCCTCAGGAGCCAATCCTTCATTGTGTCCTTGGGAAGTCGTGTCCGGAGGAAACTCTGTGGAGCAAGTCTTTGATTCCTGTTTGCAGGAGGCAGATGGAAGCTTTGCAGGCGGCAATTTGCCTCATCTTCCTGGGGTTTTCTCTTGGTTGGCCATTGCCGAAGTCTGACTCCACAGAGTCTTCAGTCTTAGCCTTTTCATTCTGACAGAACGCTCAGCACTTTGCATGCAGTTGTGCGCGTGCTCCACCCAGCTTTGACTCGAACGTGTATACTCATACAAGTAAGATGCGTAAGACTGCTAGTTTCCTGCGTTGTGTGCGGAAGAGGCTCGGGAACGCGAGCTTCTGAAAGCCGCCATCGAGGAAGAGGAGCAAGGTTCCTCATGCAGCAGGTGAAGAGAGTATGGGATATGCCTCATGAAGTAGTTGACGGAGGCCGGTTGTCATTGCTGGTTGATCCATGCCAAGAATTTGATCTTTGCATATCTTTTCATGAAAGACCAAGGTTGTTGCTTCTGTCGCTGCCGGTAATTCAGCCCACGAGAAAATCAGCAAAATTCGCTGAAAAAAACAATCATTAATTGCAGGGGCATGGACGCAACGACTTGCTCCATACCTCAATATTACGGCGCGGCCACTTGCGGTCATTTTGCGCGCGCGCGGCCTAGGTTTTCCGGCTCACCTTTAAAATGCCTCCTGCGGCCTCCCTAGGGGCTCTAAAATCTTGGAGATTTTAGAGCCCTTCGGAAAAGCTAGAGGCTCTAAAATTTCCGAGATTTTTGGTGCGGGCGGCGCGATCAAAAATCTCGGAGATTTTTGGTCGCGTGGTACTTGCCTCCTGAGCGTTTTTTCCGCGTGATTTATCTCTCTCTGGCTGTCTGCGCGGCTGCTCCGCGGAGCGTATAGACCCGGGACGGAGAACCAAAATCTTTTGCAATTTTCTAGGTTTGCCGTATCTGTCCACGGGGATTTATGCGCTTCCCCAAGCCGCCGCGCAGATAGCCCAAGAGAGATAAACGAGGCGGAAAGGCCGGGCTGGATGCGGGGGCCGCGGACCAAAAATTTCCCAAGATTTCGAGCTATTTCTCTTTCTTTGGTTGTTTGCGCGGCAGCTCGAGGGAACGTGAAGACCCGGGGCGGAGATCTAAAATCTTTCAGACTGTCACGTGCGAGCTTGAAATATTGATAGTTCATCGGGCTTCTCGAACGATCTTACATATTGCTTGGTCATCGGATTTCTTGTTATGGGCTTTCTCAAATAAATATTTTTCGCTGCTAAAAGCAGCGGGCCAATTCTAATTATTCTATATTCCGAATATGAAATAAGGTCGTCTAATATCTAAAATCCAGATTTATATATTATATTATGAGATTTTTGAATTTCAAGAAATATAAATATTAGAATATTTCAGATTCTTATTTTAGATGATATATATTCATTTTTTGATTTTGCGCCCTAATATCCGCTAATGAAATCCATAGATTTTCTCTGATAGGATTTATAAGAGAAATAAAAATATTTTCTATTTTAGAAAAATGAATTGGTAGATTTCGTATTTATTACATTTATCTATGATTCTTCAAATATCTATAAATGTATTTATGAATATGATTTTTTTCTTATAAAGATTAGAGAAATCAAATTCTTTCTCATCGTTATGAAATATGTAGATAATTTTAGAATATAGGAATGAATAGAATTCTGAATTCTTAGAAATAAAATTCGGCCGTTATCTTCCATATCTAGGAATTTCAATCCTTCTAGATAGACGATAAAATCAGAGGAAGATCTGAGGCAGAGATATATTATTATTAGCAGATCGTATACCATACGAGAATTTCTAAAATATATTATATTTCAGGGAAAATCAAAAAATAGATAGATTCTATATATTGATTCAGATATATATAAGAATTGATATCAAATTCTATTCTTTTATCAATATTTTTCTAGAATGATTGAAGAAATTATGAAGAGAACAAAATTGAAGATATCTTTTCTTAGAATAATTAAATATTTCTATTTTTCTTATGAAAATATCAATGACATTCTAAATTCTATCTCTATATCCTCTCTATATCTTCTCAAAATCATAATAATCAATCTAGAAATATTATGAAATTCATATATATATATATATTGAAAGATGAAGGAAATAGATTTTCAAAATTATTTCTAGATCATAAAATCTATGCATAATTCGAATAGAATATCTTGGATATATTTTATTAGAAAATTTAATCTAATGAATTTCAATCATCAAATATATTTTTCTAATATTCTTCAATATATTCTCATTTTTCTTTTTTTAATATATATATATAGAGAAAATTAAATCTTGAAGATCCTTTATTAAAGATTCATGAAAAAATGATTTCCTAATTCTGATTAATATTTTTGCGTCTATAATATATATATCTTTGAGAAAATTTGATATCTCTAGCATTCATATTAATCTATCAGAAAGAAAAGATCGGAATTATTTAAGGAAGATCATAGGAAAAATCCAAGAGAAATAGAAGAGAAAGATAGAATTTAGATAGGGAGAAGATAGATTATAGAAATATCTAAATTGAAAATATAGAATATGTTCTTTAGATGTCGTGGCGTATTTCGATCTTAATATTTTCGTAATTTTTTCAAGATGATCAATATCATGGCGATATATTTTTATATTTAGAACAGAAAGGAGATATTTATTCTGAGAAATATCGATTTGATATTACAACTAGATTTATCTAAAATATATTATGAATAATATCATATTTTGATAGATGAAAAAGATATATCTAAATTGAATTCATAAGATACTGTCGATAGATTGAATCAATACAAATTCTAGCTCATTCTATTGAATTTCTACGCGAACAAAGAGAAATATCTGCAAAATTATCTCTCTCAAATCAATCATACTTATCTTATATCTTTATATATTATATATCTGTCGAATCTTCCTAGGATATCCCAGGCAGATTCCGACTAATTATTCTATAAAAAATGATATATGAAATGATCTCTCGAAAAGAATAGGTATGAATCATTGAGATATCATGATTCTATGAAATGATTGATAGGGATTTGAAATATCTGCTCATTATGAAATGATTAATTGACCTTTTCCAATATAATCATTCTATCATTATAAAATAGATTGAGAATCTATAAATCAATAAGAAAATAATATTATCTATCATTAGATTTATCATCATTATCATTAAATAATAAGATCATCTATCATCATTATCATATATGATAATTATTGGACCCTCTTTAATAAACGAGGTCCATCTCCCTCCTCTTCCCTCTAATCTTAGCAATCCCCGAAAATAGAAATCAGAGATCCTCAATCCCCCTGCCCGAGTTCCCACACTTCTGAGATCCCAATAGATTGGTTTAAAAGAGATTATTGAAAATCTTTCCAATATTTTTAGATCGTCAAAATCGAAATTCATTATAGAGGATCTTCCAATCATTATCCTGATCCTGAATAGATTGATCTCTAAATTCATTATAGGAGATCTATAGATAAAAAGAGGTCCAATATTAATCATCATATTCATCAAGGAGATAAATCAAGATCATCTATGATCAATCTCTATCTAGGAATCTCCAAAGAGGGGAAGGAAAAAATTAGGGATTTCCAAATTGATAGAGAGATTCCTAAGATTCGTAGGAATATGCCTGCGGATATCCCGGGATCCTCTGAGAATTTCAGGAGATTTCTGCAAAATATTTGGGAAATTAATCCATCCAATATAAAAATTCTTTTAGCAATATTTTAACATCCTTAAGATCTCTGGATTCTTATAAAATTCAATAGGATCTTCTAGGAATCTATTAGGGAAGGCCAATTCGGGGACCTCCAAAAGATCTAGAGAGATTCCTAAATCTAATAGATCCCTTTATAGAGAGGAATTGCGATATTCCGGGAGGAATTTGGAAAATACGCAAATCATTTTATATCCAGAAATTCCGATTAATAATCCGTAGGATTCCATAAGAATCCCAAGAAGATTATTCAAAATCTTTAGGACATCAATCCGACTAATATAGAGATCTCTCTAAAGATCTTTTAGCTTCCTTCTAATATATTTGCAGATCCCTGGATTCGATTCTCATAGAGACATCTCCAAGAGGTCCAGAAGGATTCCGAAATCTATAAGATCATTTTCTACCATGATATTTTGGAAGGAATTTGGGAGTTACGTAGGCCGCTTTATATCTAAGAATTCTTGGAGATAATCTATACGATCTTATTAGTATAGCATCTTTCTTTTTCCCTCAAATGAATATGAAGATAATTAGATTTCTTGGAAATCTTGGATAACGAGATTTCTTCCTTTAGGACCCCTGATTATAAATCCCTTGATTCTCATAAATTATCATAAGATCTTCTAGCAATCTACGAAGGTCGACCAAGTCGGGGACCTCCAAAAGGGTCAGAAAGCTTCCGAAGAATAATAGACCATTTTATAGAAAGAAATTGATATATTTTAGAAGGAATTTCGGAGGGGCGTAAATATTTTTATAGTCAAATTCTATTGTTTATAATCATAGGATCTTGGGAGCATTCCAAGATCAATTCTGTAAAATCCTTGGAGAATCCTGACCGATAGAATTCCCTCCCTTTAGTGTCTATAATCTCCCTTCTTCACTCTTTTTAAATGCTTATAAATCTCTAGATTCTTTCTAAGAAATCTCCCAAAAATCCCGAAAGATTTCGAAAATTAGCAAAATATTTTATAGAAAAGGGATATAATATCTGCTAAAAATAGTCAGCCCGAGCGCATCCCAAAAATTTTGAGGAAATTCTGAAAGTTTATCAAATCATTTTATAGAGAAAGAACGAAATATTTTAAGAATTTGAAGGTCGTAAATATTTGCTAATCAGATTTTCTTGCGGGCAAATCATAAGATCTTTTAAGAATCTCAAAAGAATTCTATAAAATATAGAAAGAAATCTAATCAATAGAGATCTTTAAGCAATCTTTTAATATCTTTATAATATATTTGTAAATCCTAGAAATTATTAAAAACGACTATCTCGGAATTTCGAAGAAAATTATTCAATTTTTTCAGATAATATTCAATTATATAATCTATTTTATAATTACGATCGTCAAATTTTTCTAGAATTTAAATGACAATCCTTCAATATAAAATATCTTCTTAATTAGAATTCTATTTTAGAACGGCAATCAAATCTATTATCATATAAATTCTATTTTAGGTCCCTAGGCGTTCGGCGGGTGGCGACAAGTTTTAATACATAGCCTAGGCATGAAATCGTATGCGCCTCTTTTTTCTTGTTTCCTCTATCGATCTCTTTGAATGTGGAGTCACGGTGAAATTTGAAATTCTCTCTTTTCTCCTATCTAGCTCTCGCATTACGCTCGAGAAGCCTTCTTCTCTACTATATACGTTCCTATTAGGCTAATATTTGTAGATGTATTTATATTAAATTCTATTTTGATATTTCGGATTTCCTAAAATTTCAGAGTACCTTTGCAAGGACCCCATTTATCATAATATATATTAGATAAGACCTATATTTAAGTCTTCCCAATTTAGGAAGTCATTTATTTGCTTGCTTTTATTTTCGTAGCTATATGAGAGAACGTCTTCTATCAGCTCCTAAATAATGAGGCCAAAAAAGATTGGCCATTGATCTTTTTCAAATCTTGCAATCAAAATCCGAATATATCCAGAATAAGAGAGATCGATAGCTGGCTCCGCATCTTTTCGTCGTCCTTTATCGAGCAACCCTTTGCGTCTTCAATTTATATTGCCTTTCATATACGAATCCATTGGCTTGAAGAATCTAGCTCATGAAATTCTTTTTTCCACGGGCTTTCTTCTGCTTTGTCACGAAGGAACCAAGCTAGCAAATTCGAAGATGCTTTCAGTCCGAACCACAAGCCTTGACATCCTACTACTTACCTCTCTTGAGAGGGAATGAAGGAAAGGAAGCTACCAAACCCTCAGCCGCAAACCCCAAACCCTAAGCCCTAAAGCCTATGTCATTAGGGGCTGTTTACGGACTCCAATAAGGAGACCAAAGGCCAAAAATTCCATTTGCCCGTGGGACTGGAATTTTGTGATCTGCATTTTATTTGGGGATACAAAAGGGTAACATTACACCCATAATGGAGAATCAAATATGGAAAATGAGATGGAAGCTGGGACTATATAGGGTTATAGTTTTGCGCCCGGTGAACGGTAGGATATCTGTAGTTGTCACCGGAACTAGCGACCCTAAACCCCTACGTGTCGAACTGGCCAACGGCTTGATACGGGTATGTGTGGTTTGAGTTCCAGGAAGTCCAGGGAATCTCGCTCATAGAGTGGCGCTGTATGATGGCTTTCTTTTGACTCTGGATGAATTCCTGAACCTCACACTATATAATCATGCTTTGCAATCCGTGCAAAATTGCTAGCAAATCCCTTACTTTTTAGGAACTTTCTTGCCAGTCCACTTGAATCCAAACCCCCCAAAATCCCAAGTACCCCTACTCCCTACACCCCAATCAATCCCCACCCAGTGGCCTCGGCCAGGTTCTACCGAAAGTAAGTCTCTACATTATCCTTACTGGTGCTTAAGGGCGGGTGGTTTAGGGTTCAGGGTTGAAAAATGGATGCCTATAATACCTCCTATATCAAAGTACCGAATGCCTCCCCAACCTAGAGCATAAATTCAAGATCCTAACTCTAGACTATTACGTATGGAGGTCTCCCAAAATATGTGGTACCTTTTTGGGGGGCCCCCATAAAATGCTTATAGCATGTTGGGGTCTATAGTGGGTTCCCCTGTTTATGGAAACCACTAAATTTTCCCTCCCAACCCTCAACCCTAAACCCTAAACCCTAAGCCCCTAGACCCTAAACCCCTAAACCCCTAGACCCTTAGGCCCTTAGACCCTAAACCCCCCTTGCCTGAAGCACCAGCAAGCATCTGGGAGAACAGCTGAGGGCTAAGACTGGACGAGCTTGGGCTGAAATCAAGGCGCCCAAAACAAGGGGTTTAGGGTTTAGGGTTTAGGGGTTTAGGGTTTAGGGGTTTAGGGCTAGGGCTTTCGGGTTGAAGGTCTAATCAAGCAGGCCCCTACTGTCCTCAAAGTGCAGCTGTCCACTGCGGCATGCAAGCAACTGGGCAAGGATACTCTCAACACGATCAAGCTCATTTCAGAGCCGTCCAAGGGTTTAAGGCTTTGGATTTAGGATTCAGAGCTTGGGTCAAAAAGGCCCCCTGCAATATACCAACCCAAACATTTCCCCTAAACCCTAGACCCCAATAACCCTAGGGGACGTTAAAACGGACCGTGGCTTCTGACAACCATCCACCTGCGTTTTTTGGGCTTTCAGTCAGGAACGGCGCATGGCATGTGTGGTTCCTAAAAGAGGTGCCTACAAGGAACAAGAGGGGGATCATTCTCAGAAACGCCCACATCATAACTAGCAGGCAGGAGGAGGAAACCCAAGAGCCTGGCGCGCACCAGGTCAACCCGCGATGTTCAGAAACGTGGGTAGCGTAAGTAATATGGATCTCCAGGCCAGGCCGTATGAAGACTACTGTCATCACATAACGGGCGACAAGGCAGTGTGCATAAATAGGAGGACCCCAATAAAGACCCCCACATACTATAATCCTTATCACGGGGATCTCCAGCAAGGTATCCCTCAGTTTCGGAAACCCCCATATGCGTTTCCACGCTAGTCCGGGGTGAGGGTAGATGCTGCCACAGACGCCCATTTTCTCAAATGTAGTGGACAAGTTCACCTGCTGGGGTTCGCCTCATGGACTATCATACCATTATATACCGGGGGACTTTCGAATGTTTATAAGAAAGGCGGGGTACTGATTGATTATGATGGGGATGTGTCTACCTAGCCAACCCCAGGAAGCTACTGCAAGCTGCTGGTAGGGAGTGTGTTGGAGCCGCCTTGCAAACAGAGCATGACATTGGCTCAGCCACGACTGTGCGTGGCAGCGTTGGTTCACATGGCTCATAGAAATCTTATACTACCCAGACCCACCCCTAGCACCCGTCCACCCCCAAGTTGCAATAAACCTTAGCCAGACCTTATGTGGACCTTACAAGGTTTGGGAATCGGGGATGTTCCCGAAACCCCAACGCCGAATTCGAAACTACCACTAACACCTATACTTATTTGTACCTCATTTGGGAGGGTGTTGGGGTGGGGGTAGTACACGATCCTACGAACGTGGCGCTCTTGCTCAAAGCTCCTCGTGCTGGTTGGGTTTAGGGTTTAGGGTTGAGGATTCAGGCGGTTGGGGTATAAAGTTTTGCACTTAGGGTTGAGGGCTTTCGGGGATCTTGGTGGTTATGGGCTTCAGGGTTTTCGGGGGATGTGGGGGGCTGAGGAGCTTCTAAAATTTACAGCACCCCCAAAACAACAAACAAACACGAGAGTTCCTTATTAAAATGAACAGGCCACAAAAGTGATGTCAGTGGTTCACGGTTTAGGATATTCGTTGGAAGGGTTGAAAGCGAAAGAGAAAATTGAATCAGGCCCTGCAACAGAAGCGACTACGGTATGGGGGTTGAACCAAAGCTAAAAAAAGCCAAACCGCAATCCCCAAACCCCTTTCCATGACCGCTTCCTTATATCTTGCTTCGCATTTGCAAAAATCACCAAGTAAGAAGTGCTTCGAAGACCACATTCTTAGAACACAGCCGTCCAAGCCTTAAATCCCTGTATTCCCCGAGCTTCCATTTCATTTTCCAATTTCTTTGCCATTTGATTCTCCATTATAGGGAGATAATATAGCACCCGGATCCCTAAACCCATATTTTACCCCTACATAGTAACCCTAACCTACAGCAACCCAGTATATCCTTCAATCACTTCTGAAGTCTCGGGGTACCATAGGATCCTTGTTCCCATGCATCTCCATGCCATAGCCCTAAACTCCAAGCCCTACTCAGTGTTCATTTTGGGGTTCAAACAGATTTTGCAAGACAGAGATTTCCGCCGGTATCTGCATGCAGCGCCTACGCGCCACGTCGAGATTTTCCAATATTTCCGAAGGAGTATAGGTAGCGCATGGCTGTCGTAAACTCAGTGTTCAGGCTGCAAGGTCTTTAGGGATTGAGGTTTAGGGTTTAGGGTTTAGGGTCTTTAGGGATTGGGGTCTGGCTTCTGAAGGCTTAGGATCTAGGGTTCACTCTTTAAGGCTCGGGCTTCAGGGGCTGGTGTTGAGGGCTTAGGGTTCAGGGTCTATCCAAACTTGCAACGATTGCGCAGAACGTGCTTCTATGAGGTTTGCACTATTGCTTGCATAGCCCTTCCAACCACCAGCTAGCAATCTTGCACGATGACGCAAGACGGTTTTCCAACTTCGCTACGCTACGGTATATGGGGGAGTTCAATCTCTTTTTAAGGTTGAATAATATTCTCAACACAGGTGTAGCGTCTAGGGGGCTTCGAAACAATCACGTGCTTGTTTTGAAGGTTCCCGTCATATAGGTACGACCATTCTGTACACTCTCGGAGTGTCCCAATAAACAAAACAACCCTAAACTGTTACTATTTACTTTTGCTATCACTTTTACTATTACATTACTGGTGCTACTACTGCTACTACTGCTGCTGCTGCTACTACTACTACTACTACTACCACTATTACTACTACTACTACTACTACTACTACCAATACTACTACTGTTACTACTACTACTACTACTACTACTATGACGCGC
>CAJNIZ010010434.1:0-10936 GCA_905231905.1 Symbiodinium pilosum | reverse complement strand
AAGGAGTCGAGCCTTTTGCTTCTTGTAGTGGTAAGTGCTCAAAGCCTAACCAGCTCAGGTTAGCCCACACAAGCTGAGTGTGGTTCCTCCACTGAGTTTCACATAGCCTGGACACTACGTTCAGCCCAGAGTTTTCTGGTTATTTCTCACAAGGGGGTAGAATGGAAGGAGAGTTGGGCTTGAAGCGCTGAGCCTTTCAAGCCCTCTTTTGCACAACGCTCAAAGCAACCCAGAGAAAAAGGAGTCGAGCCTTTTGCTTCTTGTAGTGGTAAGCATTGAGGCTAGGAGCAGTGCAAGCCCACAGAACTTCGAGGCTATGCTACATAGACAATTAACTGCAACTTGAGCTGGTGGATCGCAGCATCCCCTTTTCCTGATTGGGCATGAAACCTCAGAGTGCTTGGTTTTCCACCTTGCCAAAATGTACTTTGTGCGATTTTGGACTTAGCGCGAATGGCAGCTGGAGACAGGTCTAATATATCCAGATTTTCGCATGCATCGTTGTATCATTTGAGGAGCCTGCTAGGTGGACTTCAAGGCACGACATGTAAGACCAAAACGCAAGTAGTCTGCAAGGAGAAAGGACCATGAGGTTGTAGGACGAGAGACAATGCACGCAGTATTCTTCCATGAGTTAAATTAATCATGCTGGGTTCTGGACCTTGTGTATTCTGAATTTTCCAGTTTCATGGAAAATTCGTCACCAGCTCAGATGGTTTAGTTTCCATGAACCCCCAAAATCATTCGCACACGAAAAAGGGGTTGCAGCCGAAGATTGAACAAACGGTTCAGCAATCGAGAGCATGTTTTTGGGATTCTTTGTGGTCTTGCTTTCCGATAATTCCTCGTTCGACATCTACATTGATGTTTCCTCATTTTCTTAAGCTCATCCAGCTTGAACGAGGCAGCAATTTCAGTTCCAACACTGCTGTCAGTGGTATGGGAGCCACCATCGCCATTGAAGCGGGGAGCATGCAGTCTGCTTGATAAACAAGAAGCCGATAGCAAACATCTTTACAATCCGATAAAAGCAACTTTGTAAATCATGCAGCAGAACATACACTGGGATCAGTAAAATTTGAGGAGTGCTGTTACGAAGTCCGTCCCAGTTGTCATCGTTGCGACGGCAGGGTGTACGGGACATTTTCACGAACCAACGCCCCGATGTCACGGCACTCCTGCCATGGTCGAGCAACTGCTGCTTGGGTCGAGCACAAACTGGAGGGCTGGACGTTCCTTTGCAACACAGTTACATCGGTTTCGATCATTTGGGCCTGTCTCCATTGCGTAGGCAGGTGGGGCAATCTGCGCAGATCCTGTTCCTCTCGCATTTCTGTCCTGAGCTTGCAGCGCAGTTTGACAAAGCCGAAGGCCAGGACGCCGTGATATTATGTTGTCAAGGGGTCATGCACGAAACATTGTGGCGAGGTGCACTTCAGCTAGCGGAGAACCGGGATGTGAGCCACAACGGTCAGCAGCCGGGAATGCGTTAGTGTGGCAAGGGGGGTTGGGGCCCGACATGACCGTGTTGCTTCAACTGAGGTTTCCGCCTGCTATGGGGCAGGAACCGTTACCTGGGCGCTCCAGGCAAATGCTCATGAGGTCTTGTGCCGCAAGCGTCCGGGCTCCCATGCGACAACGTGGCTGTTTGAAATCAGAATTCCCGTGATCTCTTTTGTGTGAGTTTCTGGAGGCCGGCGCCGCCGGCTGCAACTAGCAACCATGCGGCCGTTTCGAACTTTCGGCTGCGCTTCAGCTTCAAGTTCCCGTGGTTGCGTAATGTGATGTATCTGTTGCAGTGGACGGATGTGAAATCGTACCAGGAATCAGCGAGAATCTGGCATTTCAGACGCGGGCACACAAACTCGTGACAGCAAGGCCCTTTGGAGCACGGAAGCCGACTTCTGCGGCCTACAGTGTGAATCAGCATGTTTCTTACTTACTGGCAGGAGTGTTCAGACGATGAGCCAGGGGAGGAGTCTTCAAGCAGCATCAGCATTTTGGAGTGAGGGTAGCAGGCAGCATGAAGGCTTTTTGCAGGCCAATTGCAAGGATGAGCTTCTTCTTCCCTCAGTGCCAAGGTCCTGGCATGAATGCCAGGCATTCCTAGTTGAAGATGACATTGTGGGCTCGTTGCACCGGGACGCGACAACGCCGCATGGTCTGCAGTATTAGGGCTCCCTTGGTGGACCGTCTTTTTTTACTGGCAAAAATGAGAGTCAAGCTTGCCTGCAAGAGTGGAATATCTGTTTGCTGCTGCAAGGCAGTCGGCGTCAAACCGCAGCAGGGACGAGCTTCCTGCCCAGCCTTTCACACAGCCACGACACGATCAGCCCGAGGCTCAGGATGCGCAGTGAGCCACAGTCGAGGTGAAACATTTTTCTGAAAGGAAAAATCACAAGGCATTTGTTTTGCAAACGTCAGAAAGCGGAATGTTGCAGAATGTTGATGGCGGTCGCATGAGATGCTTGCGGCTTTAACTTTCCCATGAGAACTGTTGACACTTCATGTTCTTTGCCATAAGGATGTAAGGCTGCAGGGCTTGTGCAAGCTGCCACACGCCATCAGGTTCTCAATCCCCATTATTCTCTTTTGCCGTGCATGGCTGTCCTTTCATGTGGGCATCCTTGGAAAGTTCCCAGCTGGCAAGAGTTAACAGTTAACAGCTGCGCAGTGGCTATATGCCAAAGCGGTCACCGATGTATCCCTGGTATATCCAGATCTCGTCAGCCTTAGATGTTTCGAGCAACATGACAAGCAGAACGCTGTGCTGTCCAAAGCTGACGGCCAACCATGGCCATCCCAGCGCAGGTCAGTTTCCCCTTGTTTGTAGTTGTCCTCGAAGCAGAAACGTACACAACCAGTAGCAGAGAATTCGATGTCGCATGAAACATCATCACTGACACCTCCGGCATCAGAAACTTGCAGATTTGGGTTTGCTGCATACTAGAGAGCAGCGGAAACAGCTGGAAGCCTGAATCTCAACTGACCAAGGGAACGCCAGACGCGGGACACGGAGAGAGAAGTGCCTCGGCTGGACGTTTAAGAGCAAGCGTGGCTTTCTGGCATTTTGGGTTTGCATATGCTGCAAAGTGCTCCCCAACTAGGAGGGCCACGCGGTCTCTACGTCCAGGACAAGGCGACCTGTCTTCACTATTTCTTTTGGGCTGTTTTCTCGTTGACAGTTCGACGCTTGTCAAGCTGCCAGCTGGCAAGGTCTGAAGGGTCACAGGACGCATTTCATCCCACCGATCATCAAGAGAACGTGGAGAAGGCTTGCCAGACTGATGGTCAGTACTGGAGCTTCTGTTGTCAAAGCGGTCCCTGGTCGTGCATGCCGTGCGCTGAACAGGACGAAGTCGAGAAGGATCAATTTGGCTTTCCGACCTCATTGCCTCAGAGCTCGGGGCAGGCATGCCCCCCAGCCATAAAATCAGTCACGAGGCCTGAACCACAAGCCATCCTTGTTGCGTTTGCATTCCTCCCGAGGTTGGCAGCATCGAGTGGGATCCAGACAAGCTGCTGATGCGCTTCGGATTGTTGATGAACTGACCACAGGCTGTTGAAAGGTCGGCTTGTCTACCAATCCTAAGGCCCGGCCTGCTGCAATATCTCTCGGCGCCTTGTCTTGAGCAGCTGATGATGTCATGCAAGCCTGACGGAGGATTTTGTGCCAGACAGGTGGATGAGATTTTGAAGTGGCGCCTGATATCTCGACAGACCAAGGAACCCCAGGCTGGTCGTCAGCAAAGAGAGCACATTCGTTAGCTCACCACCCAAGATCTTGAAGACTTCCGCTGATTTGCATCCGAGGCCTTGATACACCATGTGGCAGAGCTCGGCAGATTGGACAGGCATTCTGACTGGCATGCTCTCGGCTCATCATGCGGATAACGCATACCATGCCGCGCAGGCCCGCATCGATATTGGAATTTGCAAATTCCATAACGCAGTTCGTCGAAGAGCCTCAAATCAGCACAAGGGCCCAAGCATTTGACGGTGATGCTGAACGCCAGAAACTCTTCGACTGCCTCTTGATGCATTTAGCCTTGTCCATAGCTTGGCTTAGGTATTCTGTTCCTTTCGTGCTCATTCAACATTCTGATTGTTGAAGTTGAGGTAGGTGGTGGTGCATGGTGATGGCAAGCGCTAGAACAACGCATTTTGCAGAGCAACATGTGCAACGCATCGTGGAAGACAACTTGCGCAGTCTGCTGCAGCACTGTTCTCACACTGACATGAGCTTCTGCAGAGATGCTCACAGCATTGTCTTCAACTACGGGCAAGGTGCGCTTCCGTGGGTGCAGAAACTGATTGCAGAAGCCATGCAGGATCTGATTGAAGACCTGTTGGCATCCGCTGAGATCAGCGAAGACACTGTGCATTTGGTATGCTTGTGCTGTGCACCACTGGAAAACGTCCTACGCTCGCTGGGAAGGCCTCAGCGTCAGACGTGGGTGTCCCTTCTGGTAAGGCTTCTATTCTTGCCTGAATTTTCTTCAGAATGGTTGTTCATCGTCGACGACTTGATGCTCCTTTGGCGATCTGATGATGATCCCAAGAGAAACTTTGCAGAAGCAGAACAGCAGATCTGGGCTCTAATGCGATCGACTACATCCCGAGACCTGCAACGCAAGCTCCAGCAACTCATTCTGGCCTGCTAGAAAGAAGCGTGCCGGGAGCTGTAGCTGGTACATTGAGTTTCAGCTTGATTATGTCCATTGGTACATTGAGTTTCAGCTTGATTATGTCCACTCCGTTGTGTTTGTCACTAGTGCGTCGTAGAATTTTCCAAGAGATATGCATCAATGAAAAGAATACGGACATCGCTGTGTGCATTGTCTCTCCTCCTAGGGAAGCCCAACAGCTTCGGCGAGCACTCCCAGCGCTTCAAGCCCGAGGGCCCAACGCTCCTGACCGGCTCTGCGGCCACGTCCGCTGAGAAGCCGACAGAGGTCTGAGACCTCGTGCTTCATGCATCCCACCAAAGCCTGAGACCGTCAGCAACCTCTAAACCCCTAACCTCTAAACCGCCAAACCCTGAAACCGTCCCAGCAGGCGCAAGACCGTTGGCTGAAGGAGCCTCAGGGCGAAGAGCTCAAGCGAGAGGTTGGGGTTCATAGTTTGACCCTCTAAGTGTTTAGGGTTAAGATGTTCAGAGTTTAGGGTTTAGGGCTTTTCGGTTCAGAGGTCAGGGTTTCAGGCTCTAGGTGTTTAGGGTTTAGGATTTTGGGTTTAGGGTTTGGGCTTTGGTGTTTCGAATTCAGGGTTTTAGGCTTTAGGTGTTTAGGATTTTGGGTTTAGGGTTTAGGCTTTAGGTTGTTAGGGTTTACGCTTCCGGGTTCACGGTTCAGGATTTATGGTTGCGGACCGGCCTGGGGTGCAGGGTTTTTAGTGAGGGTATTCTCTTTTACCCAACCCCTGAAAGCAACCGCTGGGTCAAGGACTCATGGTACATGATATCCCTAGAAGCCAATCTTTAACCTAGTTTCCATCTCATGTTCCGTCTTTTTTCGACGTGATTCTCCAAGACCGTTTGTATCTCAAATCCATATATCCCAGGACATGCCGGGTAACCATTTAGGCCCGAACCTAAAACAAGCTAAACCCTAAGGCCAGGCCGTAAGGAAGATAGATCATCCTGAAGACCCAGAGACAAAGCATGTAGCCAAAACAATACACCTCAAACTCCAAACCCCCCGAGGTTTGGTTTAGGGTTTGGGGTTTCGGGTTTGGGTGTGTCGGATTTGGCGGTTTGGGCGTTGGCGCTGGGGCGTGGGGCCCTGGGTCCTCGGGGCCGCCGCAGGGATTTTGGGTGCCGCGGCCCCTGCCGGGCGCCCTGTAACTGTCCTGGTGACCGTAGTAGGGTCCTGACTCCCCAAGCACCCATCTGGCCAGGCGCGGCGTGCTGGCATCCTGCTTGCCTGGGCGAAGCGGGTGCCGGGGAGTTGGTTCTTCATGTCGGGGCATGTAGTTATAGTCCCCTTTAAGAAGGTAGAATATGGGGTATATGGGGATCTTACAGTAGTCTAATGTATGCAAAGCCATATTCTATCTACTGAAGGGGGACTATAGTTCTGTTGAACGCGTTGTGGTATAGAGTATGGGGATAGATCTGGAGTTTAGGGTGTAGAATCTCGGGCTTAAAGTTTAGGGTTCAGAGTTTGGGGTTTTGAGTTTAGGGTTTAGGGTGTAGGGTTTAGAGTTTAGGGTTTCGGGTGTAGGCCACTATGGATGAAGGAACTGCTGCACCCCCCCAACACCCCCTACAAGTCCTGTAAGAGTTGCATAGACGGTGGACGACTTCCTACATCATCCGTACAGTTGATATCAAAAAGCCTGCTCTGGATATACTAAACTTTAGTTTAAACTCATAGATCCCAGGGTATAAGGGACTAGGGTCATGCAGGATGTTTAGTATCCACCGTATGTATATTGTATAGGGTTTAGCAAAGGTTGGTACTTTTTGGAAGGGTTGGACACAAATCGAAGAGCATTTGGCAAGAAAACTAACGAGGGGAAACGTTCTTTGATTCTTGGGGATTCTAACCCCATGATGGCTGTAAAGTACTAACCTGGAGATTTAGGACATATGTTCTCGCAAGCGAAGATGCCTAACTAGACTAGATCTTGACTTATCCCTTCCTTCCCTGATACCACGTTTGGGGGGCATGTTAGACACTATGGGTTAAGGTTACGACCTGTTCGCCATGTAGGTGCCAGCGCCCGCCGATGCCGACCTCTGAGTTTGCTTGCCACTTTGAAGCGAAAAGACGTGGCTTTGAGGCACCCTGGACCTGTGTTACCGTTATACCGAGTTATACCCTTCTAGTAATTCGATCGTATCCCCATATTACACATGCTTTCAACTCAATTAGTAGTTGAATAGCATCCCAAATATGAACTTAATGACTGATGCCGCTTCACCCTCCAAACAGGCTCCTTTACCAGCGGATTGAGCTTCACCGGAGCCATTTACAGTTGAAACGTTGCATGCGATTTGGCATGTCATGTAATGCGTGCATGTATGTCAGTCTATAGCTTAGGACCTTCATGAAAGGCAGCAACGGCAATCATATATCTCTTTCACACGGTGTGATGAGGGGCAGGCAAGAACAGCACCATCATGGTATCGTCTCGTGCCAAGCATTGTACGCCATGCTACAGTTGCAGCTGCTTGGCATTTTGCAGCCTCCTCAGCACTTAGCTGTTGAAGCAGAAATTCAACTGTCCGGTATGGTTGAGCTGTCGACAGTCGAGGGACAAGGTTCCCTCAGGCAGTCGTCATCTTGAACAGTTATGGCCATAATCCCTGTTTGGCTTTATCTTCTGGATTCATATTGCTTGCAACGGACAGGTCATAAGCGGAAGCCTGATATCACGAGCTCGAAGCAAGACCGTGCGTAATCTGAGGTGCTCCTGTTCGATTCATGTGCAGGCAGCCGCTCTTCCGCAGATGCGGTACTGTAAAAAAGTGCAAGGCTGTGTAGGCATGCATTCCGTTGCATTTGCAGTCGGGGCCATTTGTGGACAAATTTGGATCTTTTCCTTTTGCCTGCTTCTGTGAGGCAGTCCGACCATGGACGTCACGTGAGCTGCAAACAAAGGGTGTTTGGCACAATGATGTTTGCTTGCACATTACAATATGGTGTCGTTCAGCTGGGCTTTGTGCAGAATTTCCCCGCTTTGTGAGCATGCATTTGCTGCAATGCTGCTTTTCCACGCAACCTATTCACAAAGCTGTGAGTGCTTGTCCGACCTCGTGTTCTCCCACCATCACCTGAAGCACTCCTGCAGGTGTTTTGGCTCTGGGTGAAGATTGGAGGAGCATTCGGCGCAGCTTAGGTCTCTCCAGTTTGTACTGCTCGACTCGGGGGGAGATGGATGGAATGGTGCAAGCTACCAGGTTTGGAACGTCACCTCAGGACCCTGGATGGCATTACTTGCTGTCGACGTGGCTTTCTGCATTTTTGCCAGTTGAGCTCAGCCGCCCTGGTGTTGTAATGTTGCAGTAGATCGTCCCCACAGGGCTGAACGACTGGCTGGGAAGATGCTTCAAAAATGCGTGGACACAAGCGAATCGCTGAAAAGGCGTGCTGCATTCTCAATGATGTTCACGCTTCATGCATCTAAGACGCCAACACTACAGAGATAATGATGGTCATGACGGGTGACGCGTCCAATGGAGCCTTGACCAGATTGATTTGTTTTGCCCATGTGCTTAGGTGCGGTCAGTATCCTTCTCAGAAACCTCACCCCTGCCAGGCAAGAGGTTCAGCAGGCGAATGGCAGCTACAGTGTTGCCAGCCACTAGGGACACTGTGAGACTTAGGTTGGTATGGCGGCACTTTCGAGGTCACGGACGCACTAGGAGCCTTGTCTGACTAACAGACATGCACCGCCCGGGCCTTGATCATGACAAGCAGCTGCAGGGACGTTGAATACAAACCTGCAGGCGGCAAAATTAGGCTCAGGCAGGTTTGGATGGTGTGGTTTTAGCCGCTTGGTTGTGATTCCTCTCCAATTCCCCCAGACCTGATAGCCATGCTTGCTGTCAAGATTTGGTCACCATTTGGCCCGTACAGCTGCTTATTGTCGCTACTATTCCTCCCTGGACACGGTAATAGGTAATAATGGTTTAGATTATGATGTTGTTGTTGGTGGTGGTGGAGGATATTGGTGATCATCCCCAGTGATCAACATTCTGCTCATCTTCTCTTTCAGCATCACAGTTTCAACTCTAACATGTGAATGGTGTGACGTTCCTTGCGTTTTACTATCCAGCGTTTTCTGGGGCGTTTGGATGTACTGATTGCCACCGAGGCGCAACAATCATAACCGGAGGGCTTGTGGGTTCAGCAGGACCAGAGGAGGCGGGAACCCCAAGTTTTGTTGCACAGTTGCTATGCTGGAAGCACTTTTTGTGGCCATATGCGAGCGATAGACGCGACAGCGATGCAAAGACTTGCCGGGGTTGTCGTTCAGGAATTTGAATGAGATTGCCATGATTACTAGTATGGGTATATAACAACTAACAGGTTTCCTTATTACAGTAACATAAGTTCCTTAGTAGCAACCCAGTTGAGTCATCCATCGTGCAGTCAGAGGAACCTTTCGACACGAAGATGCAGGCTTCCTAGGGTTCACTTCAGCCAGGTCTCCCTTGGCTTCTTCAATCCGGGAACGGAGTTGATACTTGGCTGGATACAACGTAGCACCAATGAAGTTACTCAAGTTCTGAGCAGTACTTGTTTAGTTTCTGATTTGTGCCTTTTTGCCATGTCATGGTGGCTCTTTGTCAAAGCACTGTCCTTGGCAATGCCACGCAATGCCTGTCTGTGAGGAAGCTGACGATTACTGAGGGCTTCTTGGTTGAAATCGAGCCTCTTCCTTCAGTCAGTTCTTGTGGCCGAGCATTTGGTAGATGTGGACAATACGCTTGCCCAATCTGTCAAGCGCATCAGCCATGAATAACACCACCAAGCCTATCGTAAGGCTGCTGGCCATGGCTAGGAGGGCTTCGACATCAGAACCCCGGAGTCCCAGTCCTCAGCCTCAGTCCATGAGACCCCAAGCAATAATCACGCAAAAACTCCCCGGTGCACCCGAACCAGGAATACACCGGAACCCGCGTTTCTGATTGCCTCAACCGCCGAGGTTCAGGCACTGTGGGGGTGGGCTGGGCAGCTCGCCTATTTCTTGCCACCTGGAGGGCTATGCGAAGGATTTACTCCTGTAGGCCTCTGAGGTACAGTAGAGCTCCCCCTTGTTACTACAAATAACTTGCACCAAAGAAGAATCAGGATCTTCAGGGGTCATCTTTGGGGTTGGCAACTGGGGATACCCGCCTTGCGGCCTTCTCAGCATTGGTATTCTGCGCCAAGGCATTGCAGGGCGAGGATGGTACCTTTCTTGAGTATAGGGACGCCTGGACGCATCAATGCATGATGAATCAGTGCAAGGCGGGGGGTCCGAGTAGCGTGCTGCACGCGTGCGTGCATCCTAGTGGGATCTGACTGATTTTCCTCCGAGTTTGTCTGTGTTGTACATGCCAGAATGCCACTGCAGTGATGTCCAGCTTGTCCGGCAGCCGGTGAAGCCCCAAGCACTTGAAACGGCTTGTGCGGTTTACTGTGGCTAGAGGAGGTTGGCCTTGTTGTGCAGCAAGTTGTGCGTTAGTTTGCTGTGATGAGGGTAGGTTGACCTGGGCCACCTCGCTTTGCTTGTTAGGACTTGCTGAGGTGGTCCCCTGAAGCACGAGGAAGATCTTGTAATGAGGGATGAGGGCCTAACCATAGCTGCAGCTCACATGTGTGCCGGCAAAGCCTATATTTTTAGTCAAGCCTAGATCGTGTCCTTCAGATCTGAGGCTGGTCAGGATCCAGCTGAAGATCAATTCCCTGCCGACCGAATCTTCTACGTCCCAGGCCACCTGTACACTGTACACCCTGCTGATGTGTCATTTATTTTCTTTTTGGTATTGTGGTTCGTCATATCAGGCCTAGACACTCGTGGGATGTGAGGTAGAAGCTAGGTGCAATATGGTGCAATACAAACCTGAAAAAGGTCATGTGGGTCACGTTTGAAGCTCAATTAGATGTTACAGGGATTTCTGGAAAGTCTTCGCCACGTTTTGGTTTGAAGCCTTGGGCAGCTCAGCTTGAGCTGAGGCTTCAGATTGGGACTCAAATGCATTGTGTTTGCTGGTACATCCCACGCAGCAAAGGACGTGGTCAGCTTGCCTTCAATTCAACACTTGCAAGGTTTTGGTGAACGCAGTCGGAGCTGCCAAAGGTCAATCTTCATGTCAGCCACAACCGTTAATCTCCATGAAAGGAACTAGTCTTCGGGCGGCCATGGTTTACAATTTCACGCAAACCCTGCTTACCGATAGGAGAAACCCAACACCGATACCCCCAACAAATGCTGTTTACCG
>CAJNIZ010010432.1:0-12177 GCA_905231905.1 Symbiodinium pilosum | reverse complement strand
CCAACTAATCACCACGATTCCAGGATATTACCATGGCCACTCGTGCAAAGCGTGAGCATCCGCTGAGGAAGACGCGATTGTGCTCTCTGCATGGATTGCCATCTTGATCCAGAGCCGTTTACCTGGCTTCCAGTCGCAAAGCACGTGAAAACAGGGAGCAAAGATTAAGCTTGCGATGGCCAAGTGTGACAAAAATGCTTCTGCTGCTGCTGCTGCTGCTGCTGCTGCTGCTGCTGCTGCTGCTGTTGCTGTTGCTGCTACGGTGGCGGCGGAGGCTGAGTTGGAGGCGGCGGATATCAAGAACTTGCAGCGCACATTACCTCGAGTAAAGTTTTGCCAAAGAAGTGGGGATCCTTCCGCAGCGTTTCTTGCAGACTTTGGCATGCGTTTTGGTTGCAAATTGTTGCAACTTGGCCCAGGGCTTCGCTAGACATCCCGACAACTCCTCGCGAACACGCTGCAGATGACTCGCAGGGCAGGTTTGAAGGCCTATGTTATCCTCTGTAAGAAGAATGGCAAATATCAGCCTACATCCCAAGACAAGACAGGGCTTTTGGTCACGATTCACGGTGAAGTCACGTGCATTAGACTAGTGCCAACGGATCAACCTATAGCAGAGCAAGCACAAGAAGCATTGCAAACCACAAGCAACAAGTACAATGCCGCAGAAAGCACGCAGCCAGCTTCAGTCTAGTGCTTGAGCACGTGTGCTGCAGGCCTCTACAGTAGGCGACGCAATCGCATTGCTCCGACAGACCGCGAACCCATGCAGGCCCAGCTTGATGATTGATCACTTGACACGTACTGGTCCCGAGAATCCGAAATGCACTAGTGAGCCTTGTACAAGCGAACAAAACTACAACATTTTGCGCCTCCGCTGATGCACCTCAAAAATTGGGAACTCAATTGATTTGAAGGCGCTGCTACGCGCAGTTGTGTTGGGCAGCATATCCTGCTAGCTGCAGCTGTTTTTTCATGCGCACCTTGCTTTCTCAAGAGTTGCTAAGGCGCAAGTTGCAGACTTCAAAAGCTGTGCCTCTGGTAATTGCTGTGCCTGTAGTAGAAGTCAAAACTCCCAGCAGGCCTCCAAGACCAGAACAAGTAGGCCATGACGCGCAAAGGCACTTCCAAATCTACTTCCTCGATCTCCCTTGCTAATGACATCTGCTTTCTTTGCACGCTCATTTCAACTGTTGTCTTGCGCTTATCCGTGCTATGGTCCATGATGTTGCTCATGTACCAAGTAAACACAATGGCAGAGGCCCATACCCCACATCCTCAACTCTCAGACTCAATATTTCAAAGCAGTGTCTCTTTTATATATATATATATAGCCCCAAGTGCCCGCGAAACCCTCAAATGGTTGAATTTTCTGGCGCCCTGCAATCCCAAACCCAAACACAGGCCCAGACCCCCGCCTCGGTGTCTGAAAAGTTGCTGCTGATCACGATCAGGGTGTCAGGTGGATATTTGGGTGGTTGTCAAAATGTTGGTCCCTTTTTGGCTATCCTAAATATTAGGTGCCGTATTTTAATAGGGACCCAAGGTGGGACCATAATTTTGACAACCACACATTTGTTGATTAACCACTGCTTTACACGTCTTCTGCTTGCATGCTTGCCTAAGTCATGTACACAGAATGCTACTTCTCGAAACCGCAATTTTCAGGGTAGAGAGCCTGAGTACAGACCCCAAGCATTTTCACGCGCAAAGCAGAACTGCCCAGGGCGATGATGCTAAAAGTTGGCATAGTCTATACTGTCTTGCATCTACGTCGTCGTGTGCTTGAGCGCAGCTCGTCAAGGGCGTCACACATGCTGCGAGGTATTTTCAGGGCCCAGCATGGCCGTAGGAGGTGAGATTAGCCCCTAAGAAACCCTCTGATGGACTATGTGGGAGTTTGCTAGCTTACCAACATGGTGAAAACCAATATAACCACCCCGCATATTGAAGGACAACTTGAGATCTGGAGAGTGTACTACGTAACAGGGGCTAAGCCAGCCAACGGGGTCACGACATTGGACCTACATACTATAGTAGCTTAATATAACCCCAATATAATTTAGTGGTTTCCATTTTATTTTCCATTATCCCAATATAACCTAGATGGCCTCGCTGTCGCAGCTTCCACCAAAAAACCAAAAGCTGGGAGATGCCAAAATGATAGGGTTTAGGGTTCAGGGTTTAGGGTTTAGGGTTCAGGGTTTAAGGGCTTAGGGTTTAGGGTTTAGGATGTTCCTAGTGACAACCATAGTAATAGTGACTATAGGGGATAATAGGGATTATATTAGGGTCCTCTTATATTCCTATTATACGACTATTACAGGGTTGGGGGTCCTCCTAAGTTCTAAGTGACAACCATAGCAGAAGTCAAAGTCCGATTACAATCATAGGCATGAGACTCATGATACCAGTGCCAGGAGAAGCTTATTGCCCTGGCTTTCAAGGTGTAGGTTTGAGGGTTGAAGCCTCAGCTGGACAATGATGGCATTTAGAATCAGGCAGGCAGACACAACTGTAGCAACGGCAATGACGCTCACAGGCAAGCTTCAAGGGCTCAGTGGCCCTGACTGTAATGCCATCTCCCAGGGCATGTTGCTGCTTCTTTCTATATAACCCCTATATAATACAGTAGTTTCCATTTTATCTTCTGTGAACCTCTAAGTAGCTGTAGCCACCCGTAGCTTGTAGGTAGCTAGTTTGACGCGTAGCTGTGTAGGCTGTAGTGTAGCTCGTCCTGCCGTAGTTTTCTAACGTAGTTTGCGTAGCTGTTTGTGTGTTTCACTTTTGGCTCAAGACCGCACTAGCGCAAGCAGCGGCAAAAGTGTGCCGCAGGGTTTGCTGCTGTGTTTTTAGGATAGCGCAGGAACCTCGGGAGCTTTTGAAGCTGACCTTTGGAGGAACACCATGGAAATGGTCTACGGCAGCAACTGGAAGGTGGAGCTGGAGGCTAGAGAGATAGCCGAGCTAGAGCCATCGTCGGAAGATGAAGAATTGCTGGAGGGTGATGCAGGCGAAGACCTGCCCGGAGTCGCGCCCAAGGCGGCTGCGAGGGGTGGCGTTTCGTCACCCCCGGCGTCTAGACTCAGCTCGTCAGCTGGAGATGGGTCGGACGCGGTGTCGAAATTGAAGGCCAAGCTGGAGTTGCCCTTTGTTCCTTCTGCTGAGGATCTTGCTACTTACTCAGCCCGAGTACAACGCATCAGTGAAGCGTTGAATCTTCTAGATTCTCCGTTGCCCGAAGGGACGGTTGAGAGTCTGTTGTTTAGAGCTGAAGTACTAGGTGAGCTAGGTGGAGCTGCGGATCCACTTCGTCACCTAAAGGTGCGGTTTGCTGAGGAGCTTGCCGATGGCTCGGACACCACAGAAGGCCAGAGGAAGCCTTTCTGTGTTGGTGAAAATGATCCAGGAGCATGGTGGGAAGCTCAGCTCTCATGCTGACAAGCTTTTCTCTAGTGAGGAAGGCACGCCAGACCGTGTCAGGGTGCCCCAAAGCCCACCCGTGGCTCGGCCTCTCTTCCAGGGCCCTGAGGCTACGGCGTCGGGAAAGGGAGCGTCAGAAAACGCGGCCGTGGCGGCTCCAGCGCGGGGGCTGGCTTTCGGCCACCAGCCTGGAGGCCAGAGTGCCTCCTCTTCGGAAGAAGCAGACGGAGATCCTGCAAGAAAGAAGCCTCCTAAGAGGTCCACGATCCAAGTCACGCCAAAGGCGCAATGGCCTGTGCTCGATGCAGGAGTTTTACGAGCAGTTTGAGGCTACCATTGCACTAGCCAACGATGGCGAAGGCATGACTGACATGGAAGCCCTTGTGACCTTGAAAGCCTGCCTTCGCCAGCACCGACTGAAGTCCTACGAGCTGATCTACAAAAGGCACTTAAATGATGGGACGTTGAGGGAGGACCCTGGCGCAGTGTACAAGGCTGTGAAGCAGAAACACCTTCTTTTCGCGGAAACGCGGGAAGAGAAGGAGCTCCGGGTTCTCGACGAGTGGGAGCGACTTCAGAAAGGAAGGCTCTCCGCCTACGAGTGGGAAGTGCTGTGGGAAGAAAGGCTCGGAGAAAGGGAGCAGGTCGGACTGGGGATGACGGCTCGTGAGAACCTGATCCAGTACCTCCGTAAAATCGGGGACCACTTGTCCCGCGAAGCGCGGAAGGACAAGCGCTACCGAGAGAGTAGAGGTCCAGGAAATAGAGGCGATGAACGCCGGGCAGAGAGCCTTGCAGAACTCGTCCCTTTCCATGGGAGGTCCTCAGGATGCGAATTCGCCCGAGGACTCCGGTGGAAATCGGAGACGGAAGAAGAGAAACCAGCAAGGGCAAGGAAACCCGGAAGAGTCGACCTTGGCCCTGGACGCGAACGCCAAGAAGAAGAAGGTGTGTTTCAACACGCGAGATCATGGTAGCTGCCGGATCGAGGATAGGTGCGAGTACAGTCACGACAAAGCGTTGGTGGAGGCGGAGCGAAAGAAGAAGAAGGAAGCCGAGAAGGCAGGAGATTCTGGTTAGAGCGAAGATCTTGAGAAAGGGAGCTCCACGTGGCATGGCTTGATCTTGGGTGGAAGATCCCTCGATTCCGGTGATCGGGAGGTCTAGGGTACTACCCAGGAGCCACCGCTCACGTTCTGGAGGCTGTGGACGTCCACCTTCCGAGGCTGGAAGAGGTGGAGCCCACGCTGGCCAGGACAAGGCGTACCCATTTTGCGCCGTCGAAGAGACCGTGTACGACACCATGTGGACCATGGGTTCGTGCGAAAGGTCCAGCGACCCGGCGTGTGAGGGCCTGAGTGTCCAAGCGGACCCCGGTGACGTAGGTTCTTGGGTGGGAGTTTGCTTGGAGAGCCCTGAAAAGGGCCTCGGCGGAAGTCCTGGTGGGGCTGGGGTGGTGTTGCCCACCCAGCTCCCGGGTACTGAGTTTGAGGCCACCCCTGGTTTGTGGCCAGTGGGAAAAGAGGAAGGGATCATTTTCCTGGAAGCTTCCACGGAGAATGGTTTCAGTGCGACGAAAGGAAACCCGGTAGCGGTCGTCACGCCTGGTGTCGCAGTGCAGAAAGCCTGCTGCGAGTGCGGGGCGGTGATGGCGTTGGACGTTTCCAGACACATGCTGCCATGGGGCGGCGTGGTGTCCGGAGATGGACACGCGCTGTGACGCGCGCAGAAGTCGTACGGAGAGTCTAGTGCGAGGAGGGTGTGAGCAGTGTGCGCGGCCTCCGTTCGACTGCTAGCTGCTAGCTGCAATTTTTGCGCTTTGGGCTATGATGTCTTGGCTGGTGCCTGAAGAGCGGCTGGGAGATCAAGTCCTTCACATCATGGAAGATGTGAGCAGCATGGCCCGACTGGCTGAGACTCTCCCGACGGACACGTATTACAGCCTGTTGAGGTCGGACATGGGGTTGCGTCATCCCAAGGTTGACCCTCACCTGCTTGATTATCTTGAGACCCTCGAGGCGTTCCTCGATACCTCAATCATGGCTGGCGTGAGCTTTGGAGTGGAGAAAGCAAAGATCACCGTTATGGAGGGGGAATTGTTAGGACACGTGGTCGGTAGGAAAGGAGCTTCAGCGCAAAAAGAAAAGACACTGGCTATCGTGAGGTTTCCACCCTTGAGAGAGAAAGTCCAGGCGCAGCAATTCCTAGGCTGCACTAACTTCTTGAGGTACTACTTGCAACCGCAGTACGCCCACTGCGGCAAAGATTCTTGGAGAGTACGTAAAAGCGGCCAAGGAGTTCCCTGAGCAGGGTCTCGGACCAGGGGACTCTCCAGGAGATCTTGCTGTGAGGGCCATCAAACTGACGGCGCGCCGGACCATTGAGCTTTCGGTCCTGGACGAAGTGGCAGCGGTGACAGGGGAAAGGCCCTTGGAGCAAGTTGCAGACAGTTCCGGTTACGCAGTCGGAGGTGTGGCTGTGCAACTCCGGGAGGATCTGCGAGGGTTTGAAGTGTTGGCTACTCACTCGACGGGGCTAACGCTGCCGCAACAGGCGTGGGCTCCGCTGAGCTTGGAAACTTATGCTCAACTGGAAGTACGGAGAGCGGTGAAGGGAATGATCGGCCCGTTGCGCTGTGTCATGTGGACGGATCATAGTAACTTGACTCGTTTGCAAACGAGCGAAGAGATCCAGCCCAAGCATCTTCGATGGTTATCGGAGTTGCTTGCCGATGGTTCAGTCTTGCGGAGCTTGAGTGGTCGGTCCGCCAAGCTCGCAGACGGACTTTCCCGCAATCCTCCAGAAAGGGATGAGCTGTTAGCTCAGAGGACCAAGGACCTTCAAGGGCTGATAGGCCAGCTGAGAGGTTTTTCCTTGGAAGAGTTTCTGAGGAGGGTTATCCCTTGGTCTTTGCTCAGTGACGTGGAGTCGGCCATAGAGCCCAAAGACCTTGTGACGGGGAAGACTGTGCGCCCGGGGTCCTTGGGTCGTATCGACCAGGATTCGGGCGCAGGGGGCGGGGATGCGGTCTCTGCCTACCCTGTCTGTTCTTTTTCGCGCGTTATGGCAGATTCAGGGGCCATTCCGGTCCTGAAGGTGCTTTACGTGCCGGATTACTGCACGCATGCCGAGAGAACGCTCAAGACGACGGAGTTGAGCAAGGTCTTGTCCCGCAGCTTACCCGGCTTCCAAGCCCGGGTTGCCTTGGGGGAGCCTCCTTTTGAGGACCTGGAAGGGACCGGGTTACACTTCGAGAAGCAAGGTAAGGCGAGGCTGACGGGTAGGAAGCTCGCCAACGCTGCGCGCGTTGACCTGTTTACCTCTGTGGCCAAGCTCTTGAGGGAGTTGGTGACGCACCGCCCTGCGGTAGTGGTTGGCAGAGGACAGGGGGCGGTCGTCGTCCTGGCGGCTTCTAAGCCAGTCGTGGTGGAAGCCGCGCTGTTGGCACGAGTGTTTCAGCGCGATGAATGCCGAGAGGTGGCAGCGGCGTGGGGTGCTGTGAAACTTGCTGTTGCTGAAGTCCCCCGCCTCGGAAGAGCGAAGCCAGGATGGACAGTACTTTGGGAAGCGTGCCCCGAGCTGTGCGCAGAGCATCCGTTGGAGCCCTGGCTAGTCGAAGCGGTGCTTCCGAAAAGTACTCCGCGCAAGCCTTGAAGGCGACTGTTTCGGAATCGATGGGTACCTCTGCATGGGGTCCCTGGTTGGAACGTGAAACCAAGGAAGCTTGGGAGCATAACGGGGTTTGCGCGCGCGGACGCCGAACCGCTTTGTTCGGGCAGTGCATGAAGTGCATTGCGGAGGACTTGAGCGAAGCTAGGGCTCAAGTACTTCCTGAGGCTGGGTCCGACCCAGGCGTGGTTGTCTTGGCTGGAGCTGAGCAGGTGCGTCCCTGGCCTGCTGGAGTGGATCCAGCACCCCGCTGGGAGAGACAGGTTGAAGGGAGCCCCGAAGAGTGGGGTATCTCTGTCCGGTGGAAGCGGGGCAGTCAGCTTTTGGTTCAGAAGCCGTCCGGGCGGAGGAACGAAGTTGGCTTGACGGTGTTTGCGTTGGAAGGGAAGCTTGCTTTGGAGTTGTGCCATGTGGCTCGGCCGTGTTGGCCGCTTGACCTTACGAGTTTGTGGCGCCGGAAACCGGGTGATCCCTTCTGGACGATGCATTGGCTCGTTCACGAAGCTGCTGCGAGAACTTGTGCAGTATGCTGTGGATCGAGGAGGTCTCCATGAAGCATCGAATGATTGCAAACCGCTGCTTGAAGGGTTTTTCGCTTTCACACAAGTCACTTCGCGAGGGTTTTGATGATCTCTTGGGAGACGGTGCCCGATCGGTTCCGGAAAGGGCCGGAGAGTAAGGTGATGTGGTTCGAAGAGCGACCCGAGGGCGGCTGGGACTGGAAGTTCGAGACGTTAGGTCCGGGTAACCAGCCAAGGTATGAACACCGGATCTATGCGATCCTGGGGGCGGAGTCACGCGACCGGGAAAGGCTGTTGCTTATCCCAGGGTCGCCGCCGATCCGTATCACTTCTGCAATTCTTCCGAAGCTGGTCCGAGGGGCGCGGGAGAGGTTCTCTCCGAGTCCTTGGAGGTTAGCCCGGCTGACGAAGGCTCGGCGCCGGAAAGGTGGCTAGACGAAGCCAGTAGGGCACGAGCACGGGCTCGCTCAGAGCTTGGGGAAGGAAGTGAGTTCAAGGTTGGGGTTGACTTGAGGCTGACGTGGGCCGCCGAGCAGCGAAAGGACCAGGTCTTGGCTCCACTGCTGGTAGCTTGCCGAGAGAAGGACCGTGACGTCATTGACTATTCTCCGGAACAAGCACAGTGGATCGATGACAAGGTCAACGAAGAGGTTGCGCGAGGACAACTAGTCCGAGGCTCAAGCCCTTGGGGAAGTCCAGCCTTTCCGACGAGGGAAGCTGGAGCTCACCAAAAGAGCAGGAAAAGGCGGATAGTCGTTGACTATCGACGCGTCAATGCCCGAACGGTCCGAGCACAATACTTCAGCCGCAAGAGTTGGGAAGTGATTGCAGAGGCTGCTGGATCCTTGTGGCTGACTATGGTCGATGCAGTCACGGGATTCAATCAGCTGCAGAATTCGGATCGTGCGAGACGCGTCCTGGCCGTGGTCACTCGGTCGGGGCAGTTTTTGCCGACTTGCCTGACGTTCGGACCGGTGAACGGACCAGAAGCTTTCGCCTACGTCATGGATCGCATTTACGCCAGAGGATCCGGACGCCGAGCACGGGCAGCTTCGGAATGGTTGGCCTACGTTGACGACCATACGATCCGAAGTGGCAGGATGATAGGGGGAGTTGCGTACAAAGATAGCGAAGTCGCAGATCGCGTCAGGACCGCTGTCACTGAAAGAACCTCTCCGGAATCTTGCCAGGATGTCCCCGAGGCTCTCGAAGCAGCTGGTTTCAGCGCTCGAGGGCTCGGCGTGGAAACACGAAAAGAAAAGGAAAAGTCGAAACCTGCGAGCGAGCCAAAGAAAGGCAAAAGCACGAAGGAGTTGAAGTTTACAACAGAAGCAGATCGAAACCACCCTTTTGCGCATGGGCAGGGCTGCAGTCTGCTTACTTTGGTGTTCTTGGTGCTGTGTGGCTTGTGGCTGTTGGTTGCCGGCCGTACGGGTGCTCTGGTCGTGCCGCGCGGCGGGCGTGGGGGCGCGTACCAGGAGCGTTCTGGTGTGTGGTCGGGCGACTGGGTTGGATGGCTACGGGCCGCGCCGCGCTGCCTTGCAGCCGCGGGCGCGTGGAGCGTGCTGCCGCGCTGCGTTTCCGCAGCCGCTGGCGCCGCTTATCGTGGTTGGTTGCGTGGGGCTCGCCGGGCGTCGCGGGTTTGGACGTGCGCCGTTCCGTGGGTTGACGACGTTAGAGGCGCGTGCGCGTTGGAGCGCGGCGCGCAGCGAAAACGTGGTAGGCGGGCGGAGCAGCGCGAGCGTGGTTATGCTGCGCGGAGGCTCGCGCGTCGCCGACTCGCGGTACGAAGGGACGAACGCAAAAAAGGCCTAGGTGGGTGGGTAGTTCTCGTGTTGTGTTGTTTAGCCGTAATTAGACAGCCGCCGCAGCCGTCTGGGGCTCAAGCAGGGTTCCCTGTAAAAGAACCTCTGGCTGAGCTGAAGGGGCTTAGGTGGGACAACGCCTTTAGCGGTGCTGAAACCCCTTTAGAAGGTTTGGAAAAAAGAGACCGAGAAGGTCTAGAAAAGACAGACCGCGAAGGTCTGGAAAGAGAAGACCAAAGGGAGCTGGACTTGCCAGTCCAGCCCCTAAAAGGGCAGTCTAAGTCCCGGGGTGCGCGGCTGGGTGGCTCGTACCGAGCCCGTAGCGCCACCCCGATGACGAGGCGCCAGAAGGATCATGACCAGGGACGTGCCCTTTCGGGAGTTCACAGAAGTTTCCTGGGACAGCGAAGGGTGGTTTGGTGAGTTTAACTGACCAGTAACCCGAAGCTGCGAGCAGCAAAGGTGACCCGTGCCCGGATCCGGGAGTTGGTCGAAGAGGACCGGCGAAGGGGTACCAACCGCTTCGAGCAGCGCACGGAAGGCACGGAAATTTACTACAGAGCCACGAGTGGATGGTCTCTAGAGAACTTCGAGCCGACCTGTGCGCTGCGTGCCGTGAAGGAGAAGAAACTACCCCACTACCTCTACCACTCCACGCAGGAAAGTTTGAGGAACAAAATAGTCATTTGGCAGTGGATCCGGCCCTGACTCGGTCAACCGGAAACATGCTTGTAATGGTTGATGTCCGCGGCGCCGTCCGGTGGGGACTGAAGTTCTTTGTCGCACCGGAGGGAAAGAAAGGGTGGTTCTCGTGCAGGGCGTAGTTCCATCGCACCTCCTGTCGTTTCTTACTTACCCTCACGCACTACCAGACAGAGCAAGTCATCCCTGATGCAAGGAAGGCTGCTAGGTCAACCTCTGAAGGAGAGGGTGCCCGGACCTGCGGAACGCGGCAGAGGACGGGAACCCACCCGAGGGCGGTCGCCGAGAAGGGGGACGGGTAAGAAGAAGGCTGCCTCACCGGAAGTGAAGGCCAAGCCGGCCCCGCCAGAGGCAAAGGCTAAGCCTGCGCCTAGCAGAGAAGTGGCCGCGCCGAAGCCAAAGAAGCGCGCTGCTCCTGTGTGCGTTGAGGCCCTGTCGGAAGGAACAGGGGCTTCAAGTGCGTTAGGAGCGGTAAAGACAAAGCCCGCTAAGAATGAGAGTTGGTGGAACCTGCAAGGACAGGTGAGAAAGGGACTGGTTCTGCCGCCTCCCCTGCGCTACTTAGGCCAAGGGAGGAGGTTGAGAGGGCGAGCTCCTTGGAGCGAACGGTTCCTGAGACTCCGACGTAGTCGAGAGAGCAGGTCGGGCGAAGTGTCCGAAGTCTGAAAGCAGTGACAGCCAACCAAGGACCGAAAGAGGTAGGAAAGAGAAAAAAAGGAGACCTTGAGGTGCCGCCCAAAAAGGGCGGAGCAGGAGGCGAAGCCAGACCCGAAGGCGATGCCTGAGAAGATCGCCTGAAAGGAGGCCCGCTGCAGTGGTTGCAACTGAAGGAGCGGCCTCCTGGGCTCTGGTGGTGGGTTTCCCCCCCAGAGCCGGGGAGGTTCGGCAAGCCTTACCTCCAAGTCAGAGGGAGGCTAAGGCGTTGATGAAGAAGGGGGACGACGAAGTGCCAGACTTCCAACAGGACGTAGCCAGACTCCAAGAGGCGTCGGAGGGAGGGAACACGACGGCCCGCGAGGAGTTCCTGACGGAAAGTTTGGACACTGAGAATGTCGCTGTTGCAATGCTTAACCGGGCAGTGAACGGGACGCCCGCTAAGCGCCTTATCTCCTCCATAGTTAAGGCTACCACGAGCGAAGCATTGCGGCAGAGTTCGAGTTCGCTCACTTTGCGCACGGCTTTGGCTCAGGCCCAGCGTGACAAGCTGAGGACCGACACGTCAGCTGAGGATCCCTCGACTTACCAGGGACTCGGGTTGGCGGCCAAGGTCCAGTTGCTGGAGGTACGTGAGAAAGTACACCGCTCCTTGGTAGTCAAGGCTAAGCTCCTGCAGCAGTCTGGGACGAGCCTCGCCGGAGGCTTAAGCGACAGCTTGAGTTCCGAGGACTACAAGGAGGCGGCCAGCGTTTGGATGGGCGTGACCTCGGAGTGGATCGGCGTCGACTCCAAGGAGGACCAGACCTCCCACAAGGTGCGTTCCAATAGATTCCTTGCGGATCTAGCGGCCATACGCCAGGGCCGTGCACCGGGAGACAGCGTGTGGCAAGCTCTTCAGCGGGAGCGGTCGCGCCAACGGGCGGCGGCGCACCGGCTGAAGCAGCAGAAGGAGTCGACGGCGAGGCTTAAACCTCGACCCTTTGCCACGGCAGAAGACGGAGGCCTTTTGTTGTAAATTCTTCAATTAACGGTATCATTTGATATATTACCCTTGATATTGAATTACTTAAATTGCAATGTAATCTAATTAATTTATTTATTTTATTTTCTTAATAGGCGAAATTAAATAAACTAAATAAATTAAATTGACCAGGGCCACATTTAATTGCAATTTAATTTAAGTAATTTATGTAATTTTCTTAATAGGCGAGATTACATAAATTAAATTGACCTGGGCCACGTCCAGGAGGTTTCCCCAAAAACAATTAGTTTTTTAAATTAAATATTTTACATACATTATTTAAATTTATTTCCATTTTCATTAATTTCTTGAATTTTCTTAATAGACGAAATTCAACACATGAAATAAATTAATTTGACCTGGGCCACGTCCAGGAGGT
>CAJNIZ010010431.1:0-12184 GCA_905231905.1 Symbiodinium pilosum | reverse complement strand
ATAAAAGGTAGGTTTTGAGGGGGGGGGGTAGCATATATATACATATATATGTGTAGGGAGTTAGTCATAGGATATCCTAGTCATCATAATTCAATTACAGTTCTTTAGCAGCAACCCAGGGAACTGCCTGGCCAGCTCAGGACTCAGGTCCTGGACTCCCGGCATTCGGCATGTCATGCGAGCTGAGAAAAAGATCTTCCACTGCTTAGAGTGACGCGCGATGGGATTCCCCGTTCCGAATAAGAAGGAGTTGATGAACCAAAAGGAACAGAAGAACATTGATGCAGACAGGAGATATTAGAATATCATCATGGCCAATGAGGAGTAGCCGCAGAGCTTGTGCAACAAGATTCAAAAAGTTTCACAGCGCGAACATGTGGTAGGCAGAAAGCTTTTCAATCTAAATTCAAGAAGCATACTCTACTTTCTTTCTATCCCCGCAAGCCTAAACCCTAATGGAGTACGGAAGCATCCTGGCCGACAAAAGAAAGGTCTAAATCCCACAGTTTTCTGTGAATCGGAACTTGGTGAACGATGTTGGAGCAATGTTTTTGTTTCCTATTCTCATTTGGGGAGGAAATTGGCAGGATAGGAATTAGATAGAACAACATGTATTCAACCAATGTTGTTGCTGACTATTTTGCATGAAGATATATTCATGTGAACAGATGAGAAGGTCTGTGGCTCCGAGCACGACATTAGAGTTTACGGATTCTCCTTATGCTGCCTGTGCCGCGCAAAACGACATTTCATGACGAGCACCACGCCTTTGTTGCACAGAGGGACATGTAAGAAGAGAGATTCTGCACACATGTCGTATAGTTTCATGTCATAGAAAAAACTACGAGAATTAGCCGAAGTGCTAGATTGTTTGTTGAAGCGGCCCTCACAGCTCTGGTGTCAATACTGGATCCTAGGTTCAGCGTCTCCAGAACTCCGTGCTGCTCATGGGGGTCTACATGAAGAAAGCGGGAAGACATCTTTTGCTAATCCTTTTACAGGAGTCGAAGAAAGTCATGGTAAAGCAGGTCCAAGTGCTTCAGGTTTCGCACCCGCTGCCTATTGGCTGGCAGAGTCCGGGGTCCACCACCAGGGATTACGACCGTCTTGATGGTGTTTTCTCAATGTTTCGTGGACAAGGAGGGAAGGCACACGCTAGACGCTAGGTCTCACCCCATCCCAGGCCCGTACTCGAGTGTGACTAGTCATGATAACCAAGGATTAAACGTGGACTTGATGGCTTTGAAAACATGAGGATGGGGAAAATAGTTACACAAGTAAGGCGGCAAAATCCAGACAGCAAATTCCAATGGACCGTTCAACGACCTTGTAGGACAAGAAGGAGGGGCGATCCGCCCTTTTCATACTTGAAGTTACGCATGGTCGGCTGTTGACACTGGATGCTGTCCTCACTGGCTCTTGCCGTTTGTGCTCAAGCCAAGCAAGGATTCAGCGCAAGGCACTCTTATTTTCCCAAGGATGCTGCAGCCACTCGCTCGGTAAAGTAAAGCTGTAGAATGGTGTCGTGGAATGAGAGTGTGTGCGTGAGATTGTAGATTGGAAATGAGGCTTTGCTTGTTCATAGTTTTTTCTTTCAATTTCACGCCTAGCAACTGCAGGATCTTCTTGATGGATCCGACGTGCTGGTTCCCCCGCCGGGTCATGGATGCTGGGCCCTGAGTGTGAAGGTCGCGTCAGTTTCATAGGAGTTTGCCATGCTTTTGAGAGATTGCAGTGTCCTTAGCAAGTCGTGTCGCGCAGTTGTTTCGAAAGATTTTTTGCTATGATTTTGATTATTTGCGGAGACCTCACTAAGGCATGTTGGACAGTGTTGGTGCAAAGACTTCTCACCAACAAGCTCGCCATAATTCATCTCAGCAGTGATTTATCCGCAGACATGGTCAGCCAGAAAGCCTAACTGCATGCAGGTCCGGGCCAAAAAATGTCGCACAGCCGAGTTTCCTTAAACACTTGGAACAAATAGGCGTATGGCAGACCAGCACAGATGGAAGGCATCTGTGAGTCAGCCAATGCACGTGTGAGTCTCAAACCAGCAGACTGACGGGTAAATCGTCAGCCGTCGTTCAACACCTGCTGACATGTCAAAAGGGGGTGGAGATTCGACAAGTCAGCAGAGTAGCCGCCAACAAGCGGTCCTTCAATTACCGGCACTTGTGGCCTGTGAAGTCAAGGCTTAGAGGTTGACACAGAAACCTTCGGTCGTGTGGCCAAGGCTAGTGCGACCTTGGTACCACGTGCCTCTTGCTGGCGCACGTGGGCGTCCCGGTCTTTATAGTATTCATTGCTGAGCGACCTCGGTTCTTGCCGTCCAGGACACTCTGGTTGCGCATTAATTCTGCAAATCCGTGGGCAGTCGCAGCACGTGCTCGATGCATCCCTTGCCTTCATAGCATCAATAACAAGGTTTGAGCAATCTTGTCCTGGCATGGTCCTTCTGGCCTTTGTGACAGTGGCAGGCGTGTCAACCGCAGGTTTAGGGAACCTTTGACAACAGGAGGGCCCTCATGTGTGTTTTCGGCGAGAACCGCCTGCCCCACCCCAAATCTTACAATTTGTATTTACTTTGAGACTCTTTGCTACCTCAGGGAAACTGGCGGCAAACATGGCGCGGCGTGTAAGCTTCATTCCTTCAGTGTTAGTTCGAGCCAGTGGCCTTGTGATTGTTCATATTCCCGGCCTCGTCAACCTCGGACGATGTGGACTGGAGACGTCTGGCCGTTCGTGCTGGGACTTAATCATACTGGTCTGATTTCAAAGCATCTGCGACACCTTGTTCTGGCCATGTATTTCCCTCTGCAGCTGTCCTGTACTTGCTCCACGTCTCAGTGCGCAATGGGCAAAGTGGAGGCGTTGCGCCCATGCCCAATCCCGCCACCAACTTTTGTGCAGGACTGTGGACACGGAAGTGTTCCAGTCTAAGGATTAAGCGTGCTAGTCTTTACATGTCTCCATCACAGGGCAGCCAATGCATCTCATCATGGAGCGGGAATCTGCACGGCCAGCGATGGGCCCCACGAGGGAACCTACAGGCAAGCTGGGAAGGTACTCCACTCAATTGAACCAGTTATGTGCAACATATGACTGAGAGAGTCAGGATATCTGCATTGTTGCGACGTAGCCTCAGCGTGCGATGCAGTTTTCAGCCAGGCCCAGTGGTGTGAAGCCTGGCAAGGGCC
Source organism: Symbiodinium pilosum (assembly GCA_905231905.1). Lineage (NCBI taxonomy): Eukaryota > Dinophyceae > Suessiales > Symbiodiniaceae > Symbiodinium > Symbiodinium pilosum. The sequence continues at coordinate 8,987 of CAJNIZ010010431.1, read as the reverse complement.
ATTTCAACGGTAGTAAGCGGCTCTTTCCTGCCGGTCCCCTCCCCAACCAAAGTGGCCTACACGTTTCTGCGGTGGTTCCCAAGGCAAGATCAATGTGCTTGTGCTTGAAAAAGAGATGAAACCTGATATTGCGTCTTGCAGGCAATTGTAAGTTTCCGTAAGAAAGCGTTATGTCTGCATCAGACTATTTGGTCCAACTTGATTGAGCGAACGCTTGCATGTACTTGATAGAGCCCAGCAGGCAAGTATTGGCAATTGTACTTTGTGATTTTCCTTGTCAAGCTGGCGGGAAAACTTCATGTGGAAATGTTTCGGCACGCGCCACCTCCTAGATCTCTTGGGCCAGGGCAAGGATGTTTGTGGACTGAAATCACAAGTTGACGGAACTTTTTCCCTTTTGCGAATATATTCCGAACAGTAGATTTGAATATTGGATAGCTTCCACTCCCCCCAGCCAGTATTAGAAGGGATGTTGAAGAGGCACCTGGCATCCGTGCAATTACGGCTTTTCACTGCACTTCTTGAAGGAGGGAGGTGCTCCATTGCAGTGGCAGGTATGCAAGTCTTGATGGCTTTCAAGGAAGCACGCCACTGGCTGTGGATGTCCTGGAAGGGCTTGCTGTGCAAGCCACCGGTAAAGATAGGTACCAGTTGAGCTATGTAGGCCACGTGTGCTGCAAGCACGGATGTGCCGCGGATCGCGGGGGCCTTGCGCCTGACACGGACTTGAGCTTTGGGATGCCCTGGGCAGGTGTGTTGCATCAGTTTTTTGGAGACATGCTTTTGCTTTGAACAGCGTTGCCTCATCAGCAATACACCCAAGCATGCTTCCTGGAGCTTGGCGCCAAGATTTTTGCTGTATACTGCAGGCAAGCTGTCACCAAAGTCGTTCTACGAGACAGGACATTCAAGTGTGAAAGATCCTCCTATCGCCGCTCAGATACTGGGTTGGTCATGGTCTGCAAAGTATAAAAGCGCCTTGCCCTGCCTGATGCCTTGCACACTCCTCCGCAATGGACAACATGATGAACGCCGATCTTGTGTTGCGTTAACTGTTATGATGCCTTTTGGTTCTCGTTGACACCCGTCATGCTTCAATGGGATTAGTCGCTGCACACAGCTGCTTTGGTGATGCCAGTCTCCTTTGACAGCATCTACGTAAAGGCCAGGTGGCCCTCAGGTGATACCGTCAGGGGTCAATTCCCAACATCTGGAGTTGCTTGTAATCAAGACAGGCTGAGATTGGCAGTGGAAAGCTGCTGTACCAGCCATTCTGTCCCGCATCGGCCCTGCTGCTACTCTCAACCTTAAGCTTGGGAAGTGTGGTAGCATATAGAAGCTCGCAAGCCTTCCGCAGCGTGATCGAGAGACCCAAATCCAGGCATTTTCACCCACTCATTTACACAGCAGCCCGCTATAGCCGGACAGGCTCAAGCATCATTAAAGCAAGAATAAAGCCTCGAGGCTGCCGAGCAAGCCAGATAAACTTGTGCAGGCCTTTCCGAAAGCGTGGGCATGGTGCCTCCTTTTCCGCCATCCCCTTCAATCAGCCCGCTTCATCCGGCTTCCCCATACAACGGCTAGCTGGGCACAAGCAATCCCGCCGCGGTGTCCGCGAGCTGCAATATGACAGCTGGTCAACTCTGCCGCAGCGGCTGCCAGATGCATCCCTCATCTTGGGAGCAGAGCCATCCGCAAGCAGTGCACTGAGCCAGACAAGGTCTGAGTCTCATCGAATGTTGGGGCTTTGTGTGAATCATGCCATGCATGCAGGCTTGCCGTCTTACCTGCACTGCGGGTCCACCAGCCTAAAGTGCAAGCCTTTGGGCTGCGTGAATATCGATAAGAACAGCTCGTCTATCTGCCTTTGTCTGTCAGCGTCATCGATGCAAAAGAGACTACTTCATACAGTATTTTCAAGTATGTGCTCAACCTGATTGCTCGCCGGGAGGTACGTTGTATTTTGCTTCATAGCATTCCGGGCTCTGGTATGTCAAGCCGTAAATTCACCCATAGTCCCTGCGCATGAAAACAGAACTCAGAAGGCGCCACTTCTACCTGCCAGCACCATTCTGCCCAAAGCTGCATGCTTTCTATCACATTGCTGGAGCAGAGTCTGCTGGTGTGCCGTCGGGACACTGGTCCGAATTGAGTCGGTGGCTACAGCTCAAGCGATTTTGTGTCGCAGGCCACTCACTAGAGCCACCAATTCAATTGCGGTCACCAAGACGAAATCTGTAATCTAGTGCTCTTGGCCAAAAGAGTAGAGCCCTTAGAGGATGCGTGCTTATAGATTTCTTTGTGTGTTTGGGGGTGTTGCCCAAGCCTGGATGCAGCCAGCGGCAAAGAGAACAGCTGTTGACTTTCGCCAAGGGAGTCAGACCCCACAATCCACCTGTGTAGGCCGAAAAGATTCACTGACCGCGTGTGTCGTGCTGAGAGCAGCATTGCTCCGGTGCCAGGGTACACTCCAAAATCGTCCAGTGGACCATACAACTTCAAGTCATGGCACGACGCCCGCGAGATTTGTCATCCAAAGGTTTGTGCGTGAGGAAGGCTTGGACTTGTCCGTCCTCAGTGCAGCCGGCAGTTGTGAACTTGTCGCTGAGCGCGAGGTAATTGCTTTGCAGAACAAGGTCCTTCTGAAGAGCCTTTCTCACATCCGTCCTTGCTGCCTCAATGCATGCCCGGCACGCAGCTGCTGCCGAACTCGCTGAGGCAGCTGATGCGGGACAGGCCCACTAAGCGACTGGCAGCATGCGCCAAGGGTGAGCCGACTTGCTTGTCGGATGCTCCCTTGACGCGCCACATAGCTACGTGCTTGGACCCACAGACGGGGTTGAAATGCAAGCGCATTTTGAGAGATCTATGCTAAGCAGCTGGGCAAGCACAGGCTGTCGAAACCACATAATTACTGTGGAAACCACATTCTGAAGACGTCGGATGCATTGTGGACTCCTACTGTTGCAGACGCGTCTATGCTGGACAGGCTCGATCTTGCGCCCGTTTCTGGGACTCTCCAGCTTTGTTGCTTGCGCTCTATGTCCTGTGTATCTCACAGGACCTCAGTCTCGCTTTTCAGTCAGCATGGTATGTGCTGCCGCCACAGCAGTTGGCGGGGTCTATGCAACAGCCAGGGCAGTCGACAAGGCCAAGGCGGAGATATGCCGAAAGGCTCTGAACAACTAACCGATGCAACTCTAGCCTCTCCGTGTCCTAAGCAAATCTGGCGGGTGCGGTGTCTCTTCTCGTCCGCAGCTGTTTGAGGGGCTAGAGGAGCGCCCGCAAGGCTCTCGTACATGAGAACGGAACCCAGCACATTTGGATCCCCTCATCTTCGGAAATTACGCGCATCAGTCCACGCAACTTCTTCATCTTTAACAGGGGCCCAAATGAAATCGGAATTCCTGAACCCTAAGCTTGAAGCCGTGATTGTTGCAAACCGAGCCCCGAAGGCGTCAGGTCGCTTGCCTCTGCCTCGCCGCAGCAGGTGATTCGCAGAAGTCGATTCCGAGGGTCGCATCGAGTCTTCCTGGGACAGCTTCTCAGAGTCTGTGGGAGACTCATGTGGTGTGTAGGCCTCGCCAGGTTCTCGCATGAGACTTCCGTCAGAGCCACATTCAGTTTGCAGAAACGGAGCCTTCTTCAAAAGTCCCCTGCTGTGATTGCTTGTGCGCGTCTTTGAGCTGGGCAGGTGCAGCACGTGCGTTGTTGCTCAAACCTATCTAGAGTTGCGCCAGCCATTAATGCGCGTAACACGACACGCTTCCACATCAAGGCTTCCCTTCCTCTAACATTGAAGTCCCACTCTCATTCAACATTCGTCCCCCCGCAAGACTGCATCAAGCCTCGACTAGACAGGGGCAGGCGCATTGCAGGGACTACTACGGAATGACCATAGAACGCCGTTCTACTACCCCGCCCGCCCTCTGTAGCGTGACGAGTGGCAGCATTAGGATCTGAAGAGGGGTTGTATGTGCGCGAACCTGTAAGCTTTAAGCTCTCTCATGGCTGCACTTCATGCAGGGCCACCCACCAGAGAGGGTGCAGGGGCAGGCACCAGAAAGCGATCGTGCTGGAGCATCGAGGTCAGATTTTTCATTACATAGCACCGCTTATGCAAGGCAGGCAGGCCGAGGTGTTTTCGTTGCCTGATCACGCTCGCATGTTACGATGGTGACCACTCGCAACCCCCCAGATGTTCATACAAGCCACATGCTCCTGATTATGTGCGACTGGTTGCTGGTGAGGTCACTTGTTCATATCTTGCACAGTACAGTATTATCATCAGCACCCTTATGCCTTCAAGCCATCTTCAAGTAGAACCCCTGGCCATACATGCGGGCCAGGGAAGCGTCGGGATTCTGTCCTTCGGCTGCGGAATTCCCAGCACGCCAAGCTTGAAAATGAGGGGACTGATGCTCCCAGCATCTCCCAGCCAATGCCCTCAAATGTGGTGCTGTATATTTCGAAACGGGATTCTGAGCATAAGGCCTCACAAAGTTATTTTTAGCATCAAGCCTGAACACGTGTAGCCCCTAGACCTTAGATGCCAGTTTTCGCGGGCTGCTGTGAAGTCCAAGGCTCATGGCCTTTGTGGCTGGGTCTTCGAGCTCTGGCTCGATGAGCTCATGTCGATTTCATGTTTGAAATAATCAGCAGCAAATCCCGCCCCTGGTTTTGGTGCTTTCAAGTACAACGAACATTCGCGAAGCAAAAGGCACGCATGGAGTGAGCTTAGTGAGCACACATGTTTCGTGCTCAGACCAGTTGCACCCAGGGAAGGAAATTCGACAGGTAAGGACGTCAATATGTTGCCGGTCCACACTTCCGCTGTGAGCACTGGTGCCATTTGTGCCATAGTACATCCATTCATGGAGCAAACAGAGAAGAAATTTGGGACCACTTTTCTTTCAGTATCTAAGCATGTTGATGCTACCTCCTGACCTGAGCAACCAACATCAATGCCCATTTATGATATGGAAATGATCAGTCAGCATGGTCATTTTGTGAGAAACCTGTCCACCTTCTGCAATTCGTGGCTTCATGTTATTTACCCTACTTCAAAGTGATGACGTTTGCTTCAGGGCGATATGCTTTTAGGTAGATCTCTAGGGGGGCCCAAAAACGACAGACCCCTTTACAACCGTTTGGGGGGGTTGTACTTGTAAGCGTCCAAACGAACCCAGAGGTTTCTGAAGGGGCGTCGTTGTTTTTGCCTACTGTGCTCCTGACTGCACTCCTGCCATGCCATTTGCCCAAGCCCCCTCAACCACGACCCACGAAAATTGCCGCTTTCAGATTTTTGGGGTGTTTGGGTCTGCAGATGGGTCACTTCTCATTGCAGAGATCCGGGTCAAGATTAACAGAGGCTTAATAAAGTTGAGTAAGATGGCAGTGATGACCAGTGCCCTTGTGTTTTGGCAACAATTCGCACCGTTGCTGCTGTCACTTCTGGAGTTTTGCAGGCATATTCTCTGGAATGTTGCTGCAGGTACCTGCCAGATAAATCTGCACGAGGCCAGGAAATCAAGACCATGTGCGATGCTGACGGTATGCCTGAGGCAGTGGATTAATAGAGAACAAGATATTCCTCTTGGCCCGGTGGAGGATGGCTCGCTTCAGGCCCAGCGAATAGGCATGAGGGAGTCGTCCGGCGAAGTCCGGCTACTTATCGCAATATCATCGCCTGCCATAATCGTAGCCCTATATAATCCCCATATAACCCGAAATAATCCCCATATATATTCTCAAAATAGCCCTTGTATTTCCCCAATTACCTTGGGAGTGCTGATTCCGAGCAGCTCGCGGCTTGTGGGGGCATCTCAGGCTTGCCCATACGCCGACCCGCCGCAGAGAGACAATTGTGAAGCCCCCGCAGTGACAACAGATCTCAGGGACCTAGATTCTGGGCTTGTGAGGCTGAAGGCGTTTTCTTATGGTCCTTGGAGGTCGCCAGCGTGAAGCCGAGGCTCGGCCGTCTGGATTTTTTCAAGCTGCAGGAAACAATCGCTTTGTTGCCACAGTGAAGGGACAATCGAGGATGTGAGCAGGGAGTTTCTTTGAAACCCTCTGCACGCCTTGCGGAAGGGGCCGAGGCAACTTTCCTGAGCCATGTGCGGGTCTTTGCGGAAGGTAGCGGTGCTGGGTGGATGTACGCGATGCTGTCTTGGAGCGGCTGGCAGAGCTGCGGCTTCGGGAGCCCGACAACACTGCGTCTCATCACATCTTGTGTCTGCGACCACGCCTCAAGCTATCGGGCCCCTTGCACCCAGCGTCAGCATTGATCTATGTTGGTTCGGTTGGGGCAGAGGCAGCTGCGCCACCTTCAAGAAAGACGTGGAGATGCCTCACTCAGCATCACTTCAAGCCTGCGTGGTCAGGGACTGTGTTTGGACGCCCTGCGTTTTGAATTGATGCTGACTTGTACAAGTAAGTTTGCACCTGCTCATGTTGCGGCCCATGCCAGAAAAGCCTCTAGAACAGTTCCCGGTTGCCACTGGATGCCAGCTTAGAGTAGTGTAGACTCCTTTTTGTAGATGTACATAGCCGCCACGCCTCAGCTGGTTGTGAGATCCTAAACCCTAACGCCTAAAGAACAGAAATCCAGGGGTCACGTCCCTCGCTCAGGTTGGCAATGATTTGATGCGAATGCGCTCAGTGCTTGCTGCTTGACAGTGTCCTTCAGTGGCTGCACCAGAGCCAGCAGGTCTGCTACATCGAGGAGATCTTGAAACAACTTCGGCGAACGTCCAGCCTAGGGCCAGGATGTCATACTCAAAAAATAGGCAGCCCTTTGGTCTGGGCAAAAGACCTTTAAGAGGGGTCCACAATTTGGACACAACCCCACATGCTGCCCTAGAGGTTGGTGTTCCGGGTCTTATGAAGCCTCTTTTGAGCTACCTCCTTACTGCTGTAAATGGAGAGCGGGCATTGTGACGTGCGTATTCAGAGGAAGACCACAAAGGCACGTTCCCGGCATGAGACATCCACAATGCAACAAGGCTTATGTCGGAGTAGTGGCCTTAAGGGCTGGCAAGGAAATAGACGAGCCCTTAGTGTGCCCCAGACCTTGACATCTCCCTTGCTTAGCGGCCCACAGGAACCTTAGCTGCCCCGCAGGCTGTGCCCAACGCATGTGGGGTGCGACCTCAGAAGCATCTTTTCACTCGACGCAGAGCATGCAGAACGCTGTTAGTGAACTTGTGCCAATCTGCGAGTCCTCCCGTGGATGGCCGTGTGCCTTAAATATGAATGACCATGAGCTGCAATACTAGCCCCAAGGACCCCAGATTCCATAAGGATTTATGCGCTGTATATTCTATGAATCTAGTGGTGGCCATTTTCCACGATGCAAGGCTAGCAACGTGTAAGGTTATTGGGTGTTCAGCGGCTCATGCGTTTGCTTTGGCTTAGACTTTGTACGAGCTCCCCCATGTTGTACTTGTCTGACCTCATATCACCTTTGTTGTTTGGATGGCTGTCAGCCAACTGACCTTGCATTCGCAGCTTTGCGTTGATAGCTTTGCATTGCCCTGCGCTGTCGTTCTTTGCCGCAGCCCAAAAAGCCAAGCCGCAGACCCGATACGGCTCAGGACCTGGTCCCGGCAGGTAGAGGCTTGTCTCGTTCAGTGGTGCCCCTGACATGCCGAGATCCCATGACTGCCTTGACAGTCACGGGGGTAGCAGCGTGATACAGTCCTCGTGAATCAGTCCTAGTAGTTTCTTCTCGGCTGTGCAGCGCAACCTGCCGAGGACAGCAGTACCCGCTCAGGCCCGCGGTGCGTTTTTTCCAACAAACATGTTGGAGTCAGCCAGCTGAAACACCAAATCAAGACGGGACGGTTGGTTCCTAAGCCCGTTGCAACTGCATCATGATTCTCATGTCGGCGCAAGATGTGCAGCACATCGTGGCCTCGCACGATGTAACCACATCGGGGACAACTGGTCACACCCTAGGCCGCTCGGCGTAGAGCTACCTCTTCCTATGGTTCCACTGTTCGGTGCACTGGGTGTTTCCCTTGAGGGTAGGGAGCTTACATCTTGCCGTCAGTCCACACGCATCTCAATCGAAAATGTGCCCTGCAAGCTAGAGCCTGGGTTTCGCATAAGCAAGCATGATACTGTGAAAGAAAACTGTCACCATCTTGATCACCGCTTCGTTGCTTGAGCTGGACACCTGGCCGACTGGCAGGGGTGCTGGTGCTGTTTGGCACGACAGGTGGCACGTACACAATCAGGGAAACAAAGAAACAAAGAAAGTGCAGCCAGGGCTAGAGACATTTTATAGAGCATCCCGATTGATCATATCTTGAAGGGATGGATGGGTTTCAGGAATTGTTATAATGCCGCCTATGACTAAAAAGGAATGGAAAAACAGGTTCCGTGGGAGAGGTTTACTGGGCTTACTGCAAATGCAGCCATTCCAATAAAAACCTGTCTTGGAACAGTAGACCGGTTTCAAGCTTCAGACATGAGGCGGCACGCAGTGGAAACAGTATCTTCAACCATTCCAGGAACAAGCATTTCGGAAACAGCCCACATGCTCACCTGCAATCGGCCACGCAAGCCGAGCACTCCAAGTATTTTGAGGTGATCAGAGTTCAACCTCTGGATTTTGCTGATACCTCCGTTGTATGCCAGGCAAGGGTGCATCCACGAGTTGCTACATCGACGAAACATCATGCCCCAGTGAGCAGAGTCAGTAGTGCTGCGATGCCCGCACACACTGGCAAGGTTTGAGCTGCTTCTCGATAACGGAATTTGCCAAGCTTAGCCTCGAGGCTAAGGGACAATGCACAAACAAAGTAGTCAAACATTGACTTACATTGATATCATGGGTTCCCCTGCTACCCTCCTCTATACCACGCCCCTAGTTTGCCCCACGATTCAGGAACAATGTCAAACAATGACTTACATTCATAGAGTTGACGAATCAGATAGGGGACGGATGCGCCAAGATAAAATCCAGGGGCTTGTGCCCCCAG
>CAJNIZ010010430.1:994-12185 GCA_905231905.1 Symbiodinium pilosum | reverse complement strand
TTTTGCCAAGAGACTCGCCTCCTTTGTGGTCGCCCTTGCTCGTCTCGTCCTCTAAACTCTGAGGCCAATGACGCAAGGACTATCCTTCTGGAAATCCAGAAGCTTTTGTCCAGTCTTCGCTGAGCCGATCCGGCTCCCTCTCATGACATGACCGCTCTCTGAGATCTGTGGTACCCTTATTATTAATGGGTTACTGGGGCACGTAGCTTCTGAGCAGGATTGCATCTGATTTTTTTTGCACACTTGTAGTCTACTGTAGGGCATCTAGAAGCCAGACCCTGCCCGCTTCAAGGGTTTCGGGTTTAGGGGTTTAGGGTTTCCCTAAGGGTCCAAGGACCCAAATAATAGGGTTAAGGTTCTATAGGGCCCAAATACCATACTATTAATGGTATTTGGGCCCTAAAACCCCCTTATTTGGGTCCTTGGACTCTTAGGGGTTTGACCTCAGCATTAGGACCAGATGTGCCAGCCCCTGCCATCAAAATTGTAGGGTCCCAGGTTCCCGTAATGCCCCCCCAAAATCATCTTTCCTTTTCGCTGCCAGCAGTCCTCAAAGTATCAACCAGAAACATTCATAAACTACACCATGGCTTTATCATGAACCACCCATCCTAGAAAAGGTCTCAGATGAGTTTCCTCGCTAGAAAAGCTTTCAATGAGGAGCAGGGAGGCGGGAAAAACCCTACAAGCGTCTGCTGCTCTCCCCCTTTAAGACCTTGACATCTGAAAGCTTGTTTCCCAAGAGTGCACCCTAACCCTCCTACGCCCAAAAGCACTATTGAATAATGTCATGAAAAGTCTGAGGGGATTGCCTGAGCTCGACATGTTTGAAGAATCTCCAAGGATTGCTGCTGGCGAACAAGCGTGACACGGCAGCAGCCTAAACCCTAACCTACCTAAACCCCAAAAGTATGTAAAATAATAGCCCTAAACCCCTAATAATAGCCATAAAGGCCATTATTTTACATACTTTTGGGGTCCAGGTAAACCCTAAATCCTAGAACCGCGCCCCAACTCACTGGGCCTTTGCAGGAGGCGCGAGGTTGGCCACAACGTTGCCCGGCACAAACTTAGGTTTTACTAAACCATCCACTGAAGTATCTTAGTGGATCTTGTCATGATTTCTGGCTTTGCTAGGGTTTGTATTCTGCTTAATTGGTCATGGGTTTGGGGTTCAAGACGTTTCGGTTTAAGTTTACGGCTTGTTGTCTTCATAGTCACCGACGGCCACGCACCTTGCATATAAAGGGTTGGCTTAGGGTTTAGTTAGGGTGTGAATGGCTACACCTGCAGAAAAATGGCGCCCACTACATGGTAATAAATGCCTCGGAGAGTCCTGATTGCCATGTCTTGTCTTTTGGCCTCTAGTTTGATGGGGTCCCTTCAATGGCAGGCGAGACAGGGTGCTTTTCCCTGTTGGGAATCTTGTCTGTACATTGGGCTGCCTGAAACTTCAAGGGATGGAGGTTACGGGGGACGAGAGGGTCAATTTGGGGACTTTATATAGGTTTGAGATGCGCCTGTTTGGGTTAGATGACCTGAAGATGGTGACCTCAAGAAAACTGCCCTAGCCGGAGTCTAACATTCAAAGCTGTGCATACATGATATCCTGCCGTGCGTTTATGGGTTTAGGGGTTCAAGGGTTAGGGGTTTAGGAGTTAGGGGTTGGGGTGTAGAGTTAGTGAATCCCACCGTAGAGGTAGAGTACCGAATTAGTAGCTAAGCCCAATACATCCTTGGACAAAACCCGCCACCCTACGTGGCAGTCTCCACAAGTAGGGGGACGCCATATAGACCCGAAATAATGTGGGGACTTTCTAATTTGGGAAAGCTCCCGCACGGCAAAGTATAGCTATCATCGATGCAGAGGACGCCCTTCCCGGCGAGAGCGTCCTCTCTGTAATCCCTCTAGCCTATAACCCACTTATGTAATCTAAATCCTAAACCCCAAGTAGGCTCGGTAGATAGCTCTAAGTCGCACGAGAAAGGATCGGTGGAGAAACTCCTGCTTGACCTCGTAGGGAATGGGCCGCAGAATTTCGTAAGCAGAGTCTTTGACCGCTGGGCGTGATTTGGAGTCCCATAGGCCGTGATGGTCAGATCTTGCCTGGCCTCGCTGCAAAGCGCTCTCTAACGCTTGGACGGTGGAGAGAATGTCTGCTTAAACAACAGAAAACACTGAAACCCTGAACCCCCAACCCTAAACCCTGAACGCAAAACCCCTTGGAATTTAATACGCACCTGAATGGTCTAGCCAATCATGAAGAAGAATGCAAAACCCCCAAAAACATAGCACTTGAGGTGGTGCTGGTGGGAGCACTTTTGGACCGCCTGTCTGGATCGGGGCTTTGGGAAGCAGCAGCGCTCCGACTCCGCGCAGCAAGGTGGGTTCGGGGGTTTGGGGCTTAGGGTTTGGGCTTAGGGTTTTAGCGTTTTAGGGTTTAGGGTTTAGGGTTTTAGGGTTGGCTAGGTTCACTTAAAGATCAACCCACAGATCCCTCTTTAGAGTACTAGCTACTAGACGTGCACCTAGCCTGTTTTGGCACTAGTAGTTCAGGGAGCTAGTCCAACTTGAGCCTCCCGTATCAGGTGTCTGTGGGACAAGCTTCAGGGATTCCCCTTGTTTATGGATTGAGGGAACTTGGTTTGGTGATTCAGTGGCTTGTGGGAACAGTTTTGGAAGGTTTAAATTGAGTGGTGTATGTCAAAAACGAGGGTTGCTTCAGCAGGCATGCTCGATCAGAGACACTGTAGGTAGGTTCTCAGTGGAACTAACGAGCTCACCGCTTCCCATGCGTCATTTACTTCAAGGTACTTACAAAATTTGCAGAAAATCCATTTCGCAAAGTCCCCCGCCTGAAGAGGCACGCTCTCGTCCGCTGCAACTCCACCGTGCTGAATGCTGTCTTGAGTGCTGCTGAGAAGGTGCCTGCAGCCCTCATTCTGTGATGAGAATATCTTGGTTTTTGGGAGAGAAGCCTACAAAACCAAGACACCATAACCATCGTGTGGTTTTTCTGGGATCCTTATTGTATGCATTGGGGTCACCAAAAACCTTCTTGTTTACGTGGATTTACATAGGTGCTGTGGCCTGTATGCCGGTGAGTATGCTAGTAGCATAGCTGCTAGGCCTTGCCTACAATAAACGGACTTTAATGGGAACCCCCAACAGGGAACCCCAAGAATATAGTAGGAATATGATAATGAAAATGTAAGGACCCTGGTAGGTATATTGCTACTATAAGCTTGCGCTTCCCTGTTTGGGGTTCCCATCAAAGTCCTTTCATGGAAGAACGCTACTGTATCACTCTTCTTTTTCAGTTAGTTTCCGGGCTGGGCGTGGCAACCCCGGGCATAGTGAGCGCATCTGAATACTCGGAAATGCAGATTTTGCTCGTCTGTGGCCCGTTTGACGAGCAAAGCCCAAGCTCCAGTAAATAGCAGAAATTTCAGTATATGATATATGTACATATATATCTATATGTGTGTGTATGCGCATATATATATATAGAAGTATATATATGTACATGCCACCTCAGCTGGCTTCTTGCAAGATTGTTCTTATTGGGAGAAGGACAGGATTAAGACTCCATTGCTGTATTCCAGGACATCCAGACTATTCTCACTTGTAGGACCACATCTAGGCGAGCAAGCTAAATTAAACATATCAATCGCCTTTAAACCTGGAGCGATCGACCCTAAATCCCAAACCCATCTAGAAACGCTAGACTTTGAACCCTCCTTGGGACTTAGCTTGGACCTTATACCCTTAACCCTTTAAGATTCCCTTGTAATTCTATTATAGGTACCTAAGGGTTAACGGTCCTCAGTGCCAAGTAGAACTCTACACGAAATCGGAATCTGTCAGCCGCAGGGTGGATGTTGGCGACTGGCCATCTCGCTCATGATGGTGGCTTTGCTTGTTCATCATACCTCATTTGGAGAAATAGGGGTTTCCCAAAATTAGGGGTACCCTTTGTTCAGGGGTCCTTATAACAAGGACTAAAGTACTTTGGGGTCTATATTGGGGCCCCCCTAGTTTGGAAAACTACCAAATAGGCTAATGTGGCCCAGCACTTGAACTTAAGAGTCTGAGGCCTGGCTTACAACTATTCTCATCATCATCTACATTCCAAGTCAGATTGTTGATGAAGGAAATCCTGCACTACCCTTAGTATATTATAGATACTATTCATATACTGTTTATATTATACAGGGTTCTACGAAACACACACTACTTCGGGAACCTGGACTTGCTAGGTTTTCTCTGTTAAGCAGGTGTTCTTGCATGAGAAACTCAGGTCGCCGCGGCCGGAGGCTTGGCGTCAGATGTGATCTCCATGTGCCCTGGCTTCCCTCCACCATGCGAAGCTTTTTCTACTTGTGATTCGTTTGTTGCTGCTCTTCCTCCTTTCCGCCTCACTCAGGAATTCTGCCATTTCTGCCTGTCGCACCACCCGGCGCTGGCCAGTAGCCTCCAGTTGCCTGCTGCAAGTGGCGGCAGATCATGATATTTCACATTCCTTTCGCTTTTTCGTGGTTGCATAGTCCGTGGCCGTTACTCAAGTGCTTGGCACGTTCTACGTGTAATTTATCCAAGTTGGAAGGGCAGGGGGGACGGAAGCTGGAGCACGAGTGCCCCGTGCATAGCAGGTAGCTATGGGAGCTTGCCTCGGAGTGTGTCCTCACGAAGGGGCCATGCAAGAATAAGTGTTTGGCGGTTGGCTCTTTGTTGCATGTTTGGCAGTATATGAAATCTTGTACAGCTCCTGGAAAGTGGAGTGGAGCCAGTGGAAGCTTTTATCTCAAGCTCAGTCTTGGCCATGTTTTCCAACATGTCTAAGGTCTCGTACCAGCAGATATTTTGCCTAAGCGAACAGTTCTTTATGTTTAGAAGGCTTTGCTTCTTGGGGGAGCCAGCGAGCTCAGCAGCTAAGTCTCCCTGATCTCGAGTTTTCCCCGATGCTTCCCTTAAAGCTGCCCTGCATCTATGTACTTGTTACCAGCTGACAAAATGATAGAGATAGTGAGGGATAGAGAGAGAGAGAGAGAGAGAGAGAGGGAGCTGCAAACATCGTTACTATCATGTTTTCATTGGGGCCTGCATCTAAGTGCCTGATGAAGCCATGCTCAGTTGTCCTTGCTGTGCCTCCTCCTGCCTGCACCACCACCGCCCTTGCTACCGTAACCGCCTCAGCTACTACTCCTTTTTACTACAACTCCTCCCCTGCTGCTGCTCCTGCAGGTCCTGCCACTGCTCGTAGTACTGCTTCTTGTCCTTTTCCACCTCCTGCGGCCGCGGCCTCTGCCGCCACCATATCTGCATTCCCATGTCCTCTTCCTTCCTGTCCCCCTTAGCCCATCCATGTTCCTCCAATCACCTCGCTGTGTCTAGCACTGTTCAACATAGCTTTACTTCTTTTTATTGTTTGCCTCAGGCCTGCTGGCCCAAGCCTCCTGCGGCAACCTGAAGCCAACCGCCATCAGCCTGAACGCCCTGCTGGCCGCCTATGACTGGCTTTTGCTGCAGGGTTTTGTCTGGTTAGTGTTGAAACCTGGAATAGTTCATACTAGCTACTCTTGATGGAGGAAATGTTGCACCACTTAGGGTTACTAAACTACTGTAATTCCTACGGATTTTAGGCCTTCAGGTGCTGCAAGATTTTCTCCATCAACAGTATCACGTACAGTAACAACTGTGGGGGGATAGTTCTGTCCTTTGCATTGGTCAGGTGCAGATCGGCAGCAAAAATGTGACAAACCCTGAGAATCACACTACGTGCGGCTGCGATAGGATGCTGCGTCGCCTATTGTAAGATACATGCTCTTTTGATGGAAATGGTTGCATGACACACTGAGCATCACATTTTTCAGGTTTCAGGTATCTAGGTTAGGCCGTGCCACCACCCGCTAACAGTAGCGACAAGGAATATTGGTGATTATATGAGGGTCCCTGTAATTATTGACATTCGGCTTATGCGACTATAATTCGGCGCTGACGCAAGATATGGTCGTTTCCCAAAATGGGGGGACCCAACTATGACCGCAATATAGCGCAATCCTTATAGGGACCTCTCCCACAGAGGTACCCCTAATTTTGGGGAAGTTTTTATCTAGCGTCATGCAGGCTTGCGTGCCTTAAGCGTAGCATTTTAGGTGGACCCCCCCACCCTGTAATTGTGGTAATAAAGAATAAAAGAGGACCCTAATAGTATCACCATTATCCCTTATAGTCACAATTACTGGGTGGGGGGGTCCACCTAAATCCTCAATCCTAAACCCTAAATCCTAAGCCCTAAATCCTAAACCCTAAACCCCAAATCCTAAGCCCTAAACCCTAAACTAGAAACATTCAGTGTATGGGTGGAGGAGAGCTCCGGTCAGTGGCAGCGCGGATTGTCCTTGGTGCCCGCAGATCCAGAGGCCAAACGGAGTTGTTTAGGGTTGAGGGCTTTAGGGTTTAGGGGTATAGGGTTGAGGGAGTCAGAAACCAGGAGCACATGGATGCTGGCCCTCTATACTGGATCATATAAGACATTGTCTAAACTCCTTAAATAGGGGATGTAGGGGATTATATAGGGGGCTACTATAGGGGTTATTAGAGGGGATACTAGGAGTTTAGACAATGGCTCATATGTGAGTCTAGGCTTTTGGGTGATCCTTTTGTTCACCAGAGCCCAACTAGAAATGTAGATTTCAAACCACAAAGCAACATGGGTCCACAGATTTGTATTCATATCAAATAGGAACCTGTACTACAGCCTCTCAATATTGCAGCTATACTAGCATAATAGCCTATCAGACACAGCAGAACTAGATTATTTGACACTTGTAAGTAAGCTCCTGGGCACTTAGCTAGGACCTTAGACCCGTATTTGGGGGGATTCCATTATATTCCTTCTATAGGTACCTAGAAGTTTACTTGTAGTAGGGGTGCTAAGTGTTATGGTGTAAGCCAGCATGAAGGGCACCTTCCACAAGGCCGCCAAGAAGGCAGGGTCCGCTTAGGAAATTGCCCTCTAAACCCAAAGCCCTAACCCTAAACCCTAGCATACCCATCTATTTCCTTCCGAACCCTAAATCCTCTCAAAACAAAAGCCTAAACCCTCTAAACCCTAAACTCTCTGAACCCTAAGCTCTCCAAACCCGAATCCCTGTAAACCCTAGAGCCTACACCCTTAAACCTACATCCTAGCATCAGTAGGATGTTCTGCAGAGTAATCTGCAGCCTAGTCCCGAGCCCCTACCAGGATGGGTTTAGGGTATAGGGTTAGGGTTTAGGGTCAGAGGCTTTAGAGGGTTTTGGGTTTTAGGATTTAGGGTTTAGAGGGTTTAGGGTGTTTAGGGTTTAGAGGGTTTAGGGTATAGAGTTTAGGGTTTAGAGGGTTTAGGTTATAGAGTTTGGGGTTTAGCGGGTTTGGGGTATAGCGTTGCCGTGATGGGCTATTCTCGACCTCATAAGCCCCCTTTTATGAGGGTGCCAATGGGGAGCTTGTGGGGTGTCATGGCTCATCTTGGTAAAAGGTGCAACCGTTTGGAGGTCTAGGATTTAGTTTAGAGGGTTGCACCGCCCAAAAGCCCCTAAACCCCGAAACCCCTAAACCTCAAATCCTGAATCCTAGACCCCACACTCTAAACCCTCAACCCTAAACCCCAAACCCCAAACCTAAAGGGCTGTATCACCCAGGATGCTGCGGCGGTTAATGCTTTGCTCTCAGCTTGCGAGAAAACCTCGTGCCTGGATTGCAGGCATGCCTTCAAGGGATTCAAGCGGTTCAGGGTTTAGAGTTCAGGGTTTATGGGGTTTAGGGGTTTAAGGCTTCAGGGTTTAGGTTGTAGGGCGTGGGGTTTAAGGGTTTAAGGTTTAAGGGTCTAGGGGTTTAGGGATCAGGTTTAAGGGTGTAGGGTTCAGGTTTTGAGGGATTGTCGCGGTCTAGGGTTTTACCGATGCACAGTCCCCCAAACAGCGTGGAACCTGACATGGACGCGGCTCTGAAGAACACTAATGTAGACCTCTAATTAATAAACCGGCTCCCTTGAATAGGGATTATAATTGGGATCCTGATATTGAGGCCCTTAAAAGGAGGGGGTTTATGAATTAGGGGTCTACATTAGTCTTGAAGAGCCTTCAGGGGTCCCACGGTTGAAGAAGGATGCACGCCTGGATTGCTCTACTGAACCCTCAAACTGAAATGGGAGGCTGCCAAAATGGCCACTGCAGCAGCTTTCCTTTGTATAATAGGGTTTAGGGTTTAGGGTTTTAATAATCCCCTTTTCATGGACTCTTTCGTAGGGGGGTCTGTCCTGTTTAAGGTATCCCTGAAAATCGACCTTCTACTTCCGTAGGAGTGATAGCCTCGAGGCATCTTTGGTGTAAGATGATGCAAGGTCATAAAGAGAAGGACTCGCTGTGTTGCGGTTATATAGGGCTTTTATGGCGGTTATATCGGGGTAATGTAAGAATAAAAAGAAAATGAAAATTGCTACTTAGGGTTCAGGGATTAGGGTTCAGGGTTGTTCGGACCACTTACCGAACAGCTGCTTAAAGCACATAATCCCCGGTCCCCAGAGCACAACACCAAAACATTCTCGAAAACACAAGACATACCTAGACCGCATGAAATCCGCAATTTCTAGGATTATATCTCACATACACACACATATATGTATAGATATATACACCACAAAAGTAGAGGATATAGGCCTAACCATTTGGGTCCCGTAGGGCTCAGGCAACCCTATAGATATCCCGAAACCAACAAGGCGCTGGAGCGTGGCCTTAGCGTTGGCTCCAGAAAACCTGGATGACGTCGGTGCCGGTCCCGGAGAGGGTCTCACATCCTGAGGACTCTAGGGCTTCAGCCTTTACAGCTTAAGGGTTTCAGTTTAGTTTAGGGCTTAGGTTCAGGATCTAGGCGCTCATTTTTATACTTTAGGGTTGAGGTGTCAGGGCTAAGGGTGGGATGGATACCCTTGCTGAAGCAAAATAGACCCCGAATATGACTCAGGTATGTTCGCAATTTCTTGGTGATGTGAGCTGGCAGTGCAGCCTCGAAGCGAGCCCGAGTTCGGGACATAATTGTAACCGCAGTTACTTACAGTTTAACTAGTAGCAGGTACAACCCGTAAAGCTCTAGGCAGTTGGATTTATAAGTAGGTTGTGGTGTGTAGGCAAAAGCAGCAGCGGCTTCTGCTACAGCAGCCGCAGCGGCGATGCGACAACAAAGTTGCAGCAGAAGCGCTGGAATGATCTGGTACTGGTCTGTCTCTTCCGCTCTGCTTCCCCCCACTATGGCTACAACGAGGAAACCGTTTCTGTGGAAGAGCGAGCAGCACCAGCACCAGCAGCCTGAAGAATATCTCCTAAACCCTAAACCGCATGCAGTCCAGGCTACGGCACGCTGATCGCGGCAGCAGCTCTTGCGAAGCACTGGGGCATGGGCCTGTCCCTGCTGCGCCCCCCGGCTTCAACTCTTGAGTCACTGGGATGTTTTCATGTGGGGATACTATGGTACCCAATATTACCCCAATAATGGAGAATCAAATGGAACAGAAAATGGAAAATGAAATGGAAGCTGAGATTATATAGGGGTTATATTATATTGTTTGAGGTTTAAGGCTTGGGGTTCAGGGTCTGGGGTTCAGGAGATCAGTCTGCAGCAGGTGGAATGTAGAGAAGTCCTGAAATTGAGGATCATCCAAAAAGCAGTCCAGATCCTGGTTCCCACGGTCTACCCCTGCATTGTGTGGGCGTATTTAGCAGGTCAGCCATGAGTGTTGCAACTAGCGTTTGTTGGACGCGTCGGATCTTGCTTGTGTGAATGGCTAGGATTGCCAGCGTTCAATATTCAAATCCCACATTCCACGAATAACGAACATTTCTGCGAAACACAAAATTGTATGCAAGTGGGGGGTTTCTATTACCCTTGCGGTTGGGGGTTTAAGTAAATGCATGACTACCAATCCAGCATTCAAATTCTGCACTGGCAATCACAACCTCACCCGGCCTGATCCCCAAGGGTGGTTGATAGAGAGCATTGTTTCACAACAGCCTATATCAGGGCACCACAGGCCTACATCGTGCGTTGGGGTCCTTTTTCCGGAAAAAAAGGGTTTATCTGGAGGGACTTCCTTGAGCTTCGTTGTCCCTGGTACAGAGGTAAGGTAGCTACTTTCTTCTGAGTCCCCAAAGACCCAAGGAGTCCATGTAGTTATATAGTATATACTTGGGGCCCAAAGGGGTTCCCATATAACTGCTGTATAATTAGGGCCCAAGTATATACTATATTGCTGCATGGACCTTGTGGGAGACCGGCCGGTAGACTTGTGCAGTTAAAGAGGCTGGATGGGCTCAGAAGATCTCTCACCGTCGCTGGGCAGAAATTTGCATCCTAGTATAGAGCTTCATCCAAGCTTTGGAGCACTTGTGGCAGATGTGTGTAACAGGGTCCCTTACACTTGGGTATCGGACGGAGTCTCTTGAATTGAGAAAACTCCCGCAGTGTGGGCTTGTAGGGACGGATATGGCGAACACAAATTTTGAGGATCCACAGATGCGGGGCTTAGCCCGAAGTGCAATGTTGACGCAGGGTTCAGCACGACCAGGGTTGAGGACCCAGACGGGAATCTGTTTAGTTTGTCTTCCCTTTGCAGAGATCCAGACTTGATCGGAGTAGCCTTCACACAGAGAGTCTCTCTGTGTGACTCAGAGAGTCGCTCGGTCTGTAGGTAAAGCCTCTCCTAGATGGCACAATGGTTTTTAAAAGGGTACCACAGAGCAAGTATGTATTTGTAGGCGGCTGTTTCAGGACCCTTGTCCCAGAACCTTTGGGATACCCCTCTCTGCTCATAGCTGATTTGACCATCAGCTAATCCCTTTCCCTCAATGCCTCGGAAGAAGTCTTCCGACACAGTGTAATGTACAACACCACGTACCTCTGTTAGAACGAGGGTGTGGCTGTTCATGCTTAAGGGGAGGCAACCAATCCTCTTGTTGCCCCATGTAATCCCAGTCTGCATTCCACGCTCCGTCTGGGTTTGCCGCTTTATTTTCCTTCATCCTAACCCTCAAACCTTGCCCGAGGGCTCCCGTTACCTAAATAGTAGGTTACTGGGCTATGTAACCATAGGGTATATAGAACCTAGAACCCATTATTTAGGTACCACGAGGTTCCAAGTGAGGGGTTCTGAG
>CAJNIZ010010429.1:0-12187 GCA_905231905.1 Symbiodinium pilosum | reverse complement strand
AAAAAAAAAAAAAAAAAAAAGAGAGCCAGAAGCCAAGCAGCAATTGAGAGAATCCAGACGACGACCAGGCGCAACAGTTGTCCTGGGAACCAGTGGGGCTTGCTGCAAGCAACAAAGAAGTGCCAGACTCTACATAAATAGAAATGCGCCCTGGCCTGCGCAGGAAACCCATCAAACCAGACATCGACAGCCTCTTGTCTATGGTCGGGAGTCCATGTTTCCCCCACATAGGCTCCGATGCAGCAAGAAAACATACCTAGTCACCTGTATGATCCCCTTCTGGCCCCCTCCTGCTAGTTGTCGTTGTGCTGCTCGATGTCGTGGTGGTTGATGTCGTCCTTGTCTTAGGCAGCAACACCAAGTGCAAAACCTTTAGAGGTTTCAACCAACCGCCGACCCGTCTGAGATTTGTGGTTTGAAGTTCACAGCTTCAGTGCTAAGGCGATAGGACGTTTCTCAAAAAGAAATGAAACCCGGTATGAACGACCTTTGGATGAAGGTCTTCACTACACAAACTCATGCGAGAAGACCTTGCAACCTCCATGTTGCTTGTCTGCCCCTGGTCCTGCTGCTTGTTGTCGTGCTGGTCGATGTCGTGCTGGTCGATGTCATGCTGGTTGATGTCGTCGTGCTGGTCGACGCCGTGCTGGTCGATGTCGTGCTGGTCGATGATGTCGTCCTAAGGCAGCAACAGTGAAGCGCCACACCTTTAAAGATTCTAACTTACCCCACCCCTTCTGCAGTTTTGGGATATATAGAGTTGACGGCTTCAGTGCTCAGACAATAATAGGTCTAGACACGCAATCAAAGTCGTTTTGTATGACTTTATGACGGAGGTATTCACTCTTCCAGGCTCATGCGAGAATAGCCTGCCGACTCTATGTTCCTTTTCGGCCCCTATCCTGCTACGTGTTGTTGTGCTGGTTGATGTCGTCGTGCTGGTCGATGTTGTGCTAGTGGAAGATGTCGTCCTGGTCTTAGGGAGCAACACGACATGCCAAACCTTTAGAGGCTTCACGAAGCCATGACCTATCTGAGACTTTGGGATATGAAGTTGAAGTCTTCGGGGCTTACAGGCTAGGAGGTTTCTCAACACTCAATCTATGTCAGTCTACTTTCTACTGGCAGTTCTGATACCGACAATATCTTTGTTCCGATCGCAGCAGTATTCAAAAGGGCCCCACACTTGAACGAAAACGTGGCTGCCAAAGCGAAAAAAATGAGAACCTGCTGTTTATGCTCTCCCAAGTCCCTGGGTCCTGCTGCTGGACGTTGATGTTGTCACTGTCCTGGCAACAAGTTGTCATCCAACCCGAACTTGACACATGGTAGTTGTTGAAAATACTTGTCCCCAAAATGGCCGTAAAGTAGGTTCCTTTTCTGGTCAGGATGCCCATTTGAGGTAGTGTATTCTTATAGGCCCCTTCTAGAACACGCCCACATTCTTTGTTCTTAAGCTGATGTCCAGGTTCCAGAGACCAGGATGGTTCTGAATTCAAGCTGATACAAGCTGCATTGTGTGCAAATCCTGTTCTTGCTAGTGAAGTGCTGTGTCAAGGAGCCCAACACCACTGATACGGGGGGGGCTTAAGGTTTAGGGAACTATGCCTCGCTTACCAAACGCGGACCCCTGGTTGATGTAGTGCCTACTGAAGAAGAATAGGACCTTGGAACATGTTCAAGCTTAGTTGTATAAGGATTATCAAGGTGCAATGCTGGTAGTTGTTCAGGCTTCTACAAGAAAGACCTTTTGCACACCACATAACCTAAGTTTCCCTTTTACCCAGCATGCTCTTTTCTATTTGAGTCTCCATGATTGCTAACCCTAGGCTCTAAACCCAACTGTAGTTTTCATTTTATCTGCCACGTTCTTTCCCAATTCAGTGTCCATGCTTGTGAATTCAAGCCTCTACAGTTATGAGATCTGTTGAGGACTGATAAAAGCTTTATGTGAGGGAAGCGGAGCAAATTGGGTGTAGCAAAGGATCTCATGATACACCTTATAGTAAAAACCATATGTAATAGTATTAGTAATAATAATAGATAAGGTAGTGGCTTCCATTTTCTTTTCCATCATCCACATATAACCCTGTAGTATATATTCCCCATAATATTAGTAGTAGCCCAAATTATAATACGAATAAAGATATGAATACACCTGAACTTCACAAACCCTTCCTTCTACAGGCCCTCTGGCCTGGTGGTGGATGTTGATGTCGTCAACGTCCTGGTCTCGAGTTTTGACCCTTGGGCCTAAACCCTAAACTTTAGGTTCTTAGGTCTAGGGCTTGGGGTTTCAGATTCACGGATAGATTGACAAGTTCCAGTCTTCTTCATGTCTTGCATCATACGGTAGTTTACCCTGATATAGATGCAAAGATGCCACGATCCTTGCTGCGTTGACCCAAAAATATTCCTAACCTTTGGGAAGCCCCCACTTGATTGGTTGAAAGCCCTACTAGACCCTGAACCGCGTGGCTCTGAGATGTCAACCTGAAGGCTTCACGGATTATGGACTAGCGGGTTCCTCGAGTTCCTCAAGACAAAATCTGCTTTGAGTGACCTCATGCTGGCGGTCTTCAGAACCATCTTACTCCCATCTCCCATTTGTGGTGCGTGGCATTTCTACACGAAAAGGTGGTAAAATGGCATCGAGCGTCTTTGTTGATGAAGTGGATGTCTGGCTGGTTTGGGTTGAAGTTGAAATCGTACTTGTCTGGGTTGAGCTAGACGTCGTTTGTGTGGTCCATGTGCGCGATGTGGTAGTCAGGGTTGTCACGGTACTGGAAACGCTGGTGGTAGTCTGCGTTGTCCAGGTCCTTGAGGTGGTGGTAGCAGTGTAGGTCGTAGCAGTGCTTGAAGTCGTAGTGTGGGATGTACTGGAAGTTGTTTTGGATGTGGTTGTGAGAGATGTAACAGTACTTGTTTTCGATGTGCTGGATGAAGTTGAAGTAGTAGTTGAGGTGCTGGTAGACGTGTTTGATGTGCTCGTGCTTGAGGTGGAACTGCTTGTAGAGGTACTGGTCGTACTTGTGCTTGACGTCGATGAGCTGCTTGTTGTACTGGATGTGCTTGAAGTAGAACTCGTTGTGCTGGTAGATGTGCTTGATGTGCTTGTGCTTGAGGTGGAACTGCTTGTGGACGTGCTCGTGGTACTTGTGCTTGACGTCGACGAGCTGCTTGTCGTACTGGATGAGCTTGAAGTAGAACTCGTTGTGCTGGTAGATGTGCTTGATGTGCTTGTGCTTGAGGTGGAACTGCTTGTGGACGTACTCGTGGTGCTTGTGCTTGACGTCGACGAGCTGCTTGTTGTACTGGATGAGCTTGAAGTAGAAGTCGTTGTGCTGGTAGATGTGCTTGATGTGCTTGTGCTTGAGGTGGAACTGCTTGTAGAGGTACTGGTCGTACTTGTGCTTGACGTCGATGAGCTGCTTGTTGTACTGGATGAGCTTGAAGTAGAACTCGTTGTGCTGGTAGATGTGCTTGATGTGCTTGTGCTTGAGGTGGAACTGCTTGTAGACATGCTCGACGTACTTGTGCTTGACGTGGACGAGCTGCTTGTTGTACTGGATGTGCATGAAGTCGAACTTGTTGTGCTGCTAGATGAGCTTGACGTGCTTGTGCTTGTCGTAAAGGTGCTTGTTTTTGTGCTAGATGTCGAAGAACTGCTTGTTGTACTGGATGTGCTGGAAGTAGCACTCGTTGTGCTGGTAGATGTGCTCGATGTGCTTGTCCTGGTCTTGCTAGTGGTGGATGAGCTGGTGGTAAGTGTGGTGGTGGTTGTGCTGGACGTGATGGAGCTAGTAAGCGAAGTTGATGTGAGTGTGGTAGTTTTGCTTGTAGTTGATGTGATCGTTCTTGTAGTGGATGTACTCGAGGTTGTGCTGGTCGTGCTGGACGTAGAAGTGGTCGAGGAGGAGGAGCTGCTAGTCGCTGTTTTGGAAGTTGTGCTCGTAGAGCTGAAGGTGCGACTAGAAGTCGATATTGTGGTGCTGGATGAGCTTGTTGTAGAAGTTGTGGAGGTGGAGCTCGTGCCCGACGTGCTGGAAGTGCTACTAGTTGTCCTGGTCGTGAGGGATGTTGATTCAGTCGTGCTTGAGCTGGAAGTCTGCGTGCTGGATGTCTCAGAGCCTGATGAACTTGTAGTTGATGTGCTGCTCGTGGCCGTGCTCGAAGTCAGGGGTGCAAGGGGTATACCTTGAGGCCAGTTCGGTAAGCTTTTCCTACTGACACAAAATTAGAGAGTCTCACACCAATCTCTCCCTGTGTTGCAGCTTTGTTTCACTTGCTCACCTACTGCCAGAAAAGGGCAGTCTGTACCAGTGCCAACACTGCAAAAGGATATTGGGGCCATGGAAGGTTGTATTCTTAGGGTTATATTCAGATACTATCGAGGTACATAGGGGTTGTATTGCTATACAGGGCCCCAAACGGGAAAGAAAATTAGAATGAAAAATGAAATTGAAACTCGAATTTTGGGTTTAGGGCTGTTTAGGGTCTAGGAGTAGATTCTTGCTCAGAGATGCTCGGGGTTGTGATACTCTGCTTCGCCCAGCTAACTAAATTGAAACAGTGTTGGGGCAAAATATGGGATTTGAGCTCTAGGACCCCGGGCTTGCTGCCGGTCCCTAGGAATCCGATGGTGACGCTGCTGACTGCGAATAACTTCTAGTCATGTAGTTGGATGACTGCCTCTTCTAGTTCAAGTCTGGGCTGAAGATGTGGACCCCTGAATGTGCAAACCTCGAAGTCAGGGAATGTAGCACCGGCTGGAGCAGCACTCCTCAACACGAACATCCTGCCACCCAACCCTAGACCCTAAAACCCTCAACCCCTAAACCCTGAAGCCCTAAATCCAGCCATCCCAACTGCAAAGTCGACCTGCATTGCTCCGAAACATTTAGGGTTTAGGGTTTAGTGCTGAGGGCGTAATATTCTTGGGGATCCCATGATGGAGGCCGTACTATATTCGGGTGCATATTGGGGGTGCCCCTCTTTATGGAGGAAACTCGTATTTGGGCTTTCGCCCCGCAATTGCCTCAACCCCAGAAGGGTTTAGGAAAGAAGGTGTTACATAGGGGTGCTGTAGGGTATTATAGCGGTATTATAAGGGTAGATAGGAGTGGTATAGGGATACAGGGCCCAACAACGGAGAATCAACTGCAAACATTCAATATGAAATGGAAACTGGGTTTGAAGCCGATGTTCCACATTTGCTTATGTGTATCCACCGTCACGATTTCGGGTTCAGGGTTAGATTGAGGGGCACAGGTCACGGAAAACTTGACATGGACTCTAAAGCGCCACGAAACTTACATCCAGAATTCTGAGACCCTGATGAAATCCTAGACTCCCAGCTGCCAAAAGTCTGGAATTTGCACTGCAGCAGCTATTGCCAAAGCCTTCAAGCATGCATTTACTGAAGTAGCGCCACTGCACCTCAAATCAGCTCTGAACCTAGTTTCCATTTAAGCTTCCATGTTCTTGCCATTTCAGTCTCCAAAATTACCCTAAACCCTAAACACCCCAATATGCCCCCTAACCCCCTTCATGAGCCCTATCTGAGACCGGCACAATGGTGCGGATCATCAAGCTTGCGCTGCAAAGTCCCGCCAGAATGACAAGCTGGTGACTGAGTTGCCTGGCAGTCCACGCGGGTTTCCAGGATTTCAGGGTTTAGGGTTTAGGGCTTGGGGTCTAGGGTTTGGGGCGTAAGGTTTGGGGTTATGGTTGAGGTGCTGAGTCCTTAAGGTGTAGGGGGATCAGTTTAAGGATCATCATAGAGAGTTCTGTTGCGGATGTTGTAGGGATCCGCTCCTCCCTCTGTTTACAGGATCCGCTCCTCCCTCGCCCTCATCACGGAAGCATAGAGCGAAACGTTTGAGGTATGATGCCAGATGCTACGCTTGAGAAACCGAAAGGAAATGCAAGGTAGCATATTACGAAACACTGGTAACTACAAGGGACTTCAGGAAATGACATAGCTGTGACTCGGCTTTCTTTACCTAGCCTAAGCCATGGACCCTAAACCCCGAATAATGCGGTAGTTCCATGGTTTTTCCACATCCCGAATTCTTTCTAAACCAAAAAATATGCACATACTTTTTTCAATAGTATCTTATATATATACATATATGTATACCCTAGACCCTATCCCGACACCATAACTTGGGCTTATCCATACCTAATCCAATCAGATCTGCACCAACAACCTGCCGCAACGAATCTCCTCAGCCTGACAAGCAAGATCCTGAACAGTTTAGGGTTTAAGGGTTAGGGTATGGGTTGGATTTATGTGGGCTTAGGGTTTGGGGTTTACGAGTTCATGTTAACGATTTAGGCTTCGGCTTTTTGTTCAAAATTTAAACTTAACATTGTTGATACAGAAAGTCCTGCGTGGCCTAAGAAATCTCTAGTACAATACCTCCCAAGCCATAAGGTACTTGGGGTCATGAAGGAGTTTTAGCATCACTTATTACGCCTTCAATATAAGTTGAGGACGGCAAGAAGTAGGGTCTGCCGCCGAAATTTTAAGGTTAGGGTTAAGGCGTCACCTCGCAGGACTCGAGTGTTCATATCTCTCAATGTAGCTCGGCATTTGAGGTGGCAAGCCTTTCGCAACCACACTACTGCAGCGCCCATTTTTCAGTTCTTGTTCATTGCAGGTACAAAGTATTGAACATGGGCCTGACGTCTTGCGCAAGATACTAAGGCGTTCCAACATCCGACACCACCTATGTATACCTGCAAATACCCATATACAAGTATCTACATATAAATATATATTTTTATATATGCATGCCGATATATCCCAGCACCTGGTTGCACAGGGCACTGGAAAGGTGCACAAGCTGCATCCAGACCAGCCACATGATTCCTGCTCACCCGGCGGCTCATGGGTAAGGGTTCAGGGTTGCAAGTTTAAGGCTTAGGCTGGCACATCTCAACGAGCCAGGTTGGATTGAAACGTTTAAACTTCCATGCTTCGAAGCAATAGAGAACCCAAGAATACAAGCGACACTGCTACAGAGTACATGGAAGCCTGTCTTGTAAATCCCGTCACAGTGTCACAAGTCTAGCAGCCACGTTCTCACATTGAGCAAAACAGTTTACTCCTGCCACGGTCAGGACTAATTACTCGTTCATACCAGCATTATCAAAAAGGTGTGTGAGGCTTCCGGCTTCGGACAGGTTTCAGAGCTTGTAGCAAGAAATCTCTGAAACCGCTGGTTCAGGAAGCACGGGCACATAAGAATAATGCATGCGGTGGCTTCCGGAGCAGGCAACCCCGTTACTGAACTAAAGTGCAATGTACAGCAGCCAACATCAGCAAAACGATAAGGATCTTTTTTCGCAAACATATGCGATGCGTCCCAACAATTAGGGTCCCTTGTCAGGATGCCTAGCCAAGGTGTTATACTAAGGGTCCAAATGGGGGCCCCGCTCTTCATAACAAAGCACCATGTGCCATAAAAAGGCGGCCCCATTACAGACCCCAAATGAAGCATTTAAGCCTTGCGATGGAATGTTTCTAGACTAGAGATTCCTGTGCAGAAGCCTCGACGTTTCGGAGGCCCCGAACCCCAATCTCGACATCCTCCTAAATTCCTGCGGGTCCCTACTAATGCATGTATCCGTGTAATATCCTGGGAAAAGCCGCTCCAGTCCTCAAAATGCGGGCCCCTTCAGTGGCAACATCTTTTTGAAAAGCCTACATCTTAAAACAGCTCCGCTGTCTTACCCTTCCATCCTTGCAACCCCACAAAGTACCGGACCTTGAGCCCGTCATTACTTGATCCAAGCTGCAATACTGAGGAAACCGTTTGATGTAGAATATGCCCATATTATGGTAATTTTGTTTAAGAAGCCTCAAATCCCATCAAGATTTAGTCTAGTATCTTAACAATGACCTAGCGAAAGGCCTTGAGAAATCATGTTTTTCCAGCGGTTCTGGAAGGCAGGCCTGCAAGCCCGTGTTGAACAAGATGGAAACGTTTCTGCCCCCAAACTAAGGGTTTAGGGTGTAAGCAACGTAACACGAAACCTAAACCCTACACTCGGACTCCCGACATGGTCTTGATAGGAACTTTGCAGGTTTCAGGGCTCAAGGTTCGGGGTTTAGAGATCAAGCGGTATGTAGGTATGTACAAGTATAAGGTATATGGCTTATTGCATATATTTTCCACAAATTAAAATGAAACCTGAAGAAATGAAGCCTAGCATCACTTAAACGGTGTCTGGATGGTCTTCCATGCTAGTTAGTTTGAACTGAGATTCACCTGATACCCCAAAAGCTCAGAATTCATTGAACGACTAGGTTGCTGTTGAGGTACTTAGGCTAAATGGTCACTGCAAAGAAACTATAAGATGTATTAAATCTGCATGATGTCGTAAGAATTTTGGGTTTGGGGTTTTGGGACTTTGTAGTTTTGGAGTTTGGGGGTTTTGGGTTTGGGGTTTGGGCTTTGGGTTTTGACCCTTGGGGTTTAAGGTTTAGGTCTCGAAGTTTCAAAAATCGGGGGGAAAAAAAGCACCCAAAAACCCTGAAATTGAAGAATCTACCTTAAATGATAATGGCTTACGAGGCGCCTCTATAATTGGGAAAGTGTTCATCAAATTTGTCAAACTTGGGGCCAACGGTCCACACAGAATTCACAAGCATGGCAACATGGCTTGAATGCGCACCACCCACACAAATGAAACCTCCGTAATTAAGGTTTACGGTTTGGGCTGCAGCGCATCCACAACATGGCGTGCCAATGCCGCAACATAGCTGAGGACATACCAAGACCCGAGCGACACGACGTGGGGCAGTCGCCAACCCACGTATTCCGCGGTGGCATGTCGGCATCATCAGCTTTCAATTAAACCAACCCGCTGGAAGCGCCCCGGAAACCTCACAAAACACATTAAACTTAACTACAAACATCAAACCCCGTACCGAAACCAACTTGTGCAGGGCCAGCGTTGAAATGCCAGTGCGGGATTGCAACAAGTTCTATGACCCTCTGTTCAAGTTCTTCCCCAACACATATCGCTGCATAGCCAACACTGCCTGCATGCACGACAAATGTTGTTGCAAAATGGTGCGCTTAAATCGTTCCTGATCGTGTGCTGATATTTGGGACGAAGACTGAAGATTTTAAGCTGGAAATGGAATTTGGTTGGGCACGAAACACGCCCACTCAAGGTGAAACCAAAAAAATGTTTTAGTGAGTCCAAGCGCAAACACCAACTTGTATCGGTGGCTGCATAATTTATTTGCGGTTTACGACTTATAAAAACATTGTCCATGAACTAGGTACTCGAACCAAAAAATGATATATTGGAATCGATGCTCGCTCAAAAAATCTCATATCAACTAA
The DNA here is from genome assembly GCA_905231905.1 of Symbiodinium pilosum. Classification (NCBI taxonomy): domain Eukaryota; class Dinophyceae; order Suessiales; family Symbiodiniaceae; genus Symbiodinium; species Symbiodinium pilosum. Next base: position 2,822 of record CAJNIZ010010429.1, on the reverse strand, counting down.
ATTCACGAGATATTGTAAAATCAATCAGCACACGACATGACTGCAGAGGAAACGTGCCGATCATTTTTCTGGGTTGAGGTTGCAAAATGCATTGGGGAATCCATATGCAAATCCATATTCATATGGTGTACACGCGCTCATTGCCTTGCCGTACCCTTAGTCAACAGCGCACTTTCCCCGGGTGGGTGGGTGGGTGGGTGGGCGGGCAAATTCAGAATCATATGCTGGAGCATGATCTGAACACATGGGAAAACCTTGCACCCTCCCACCCAACGGCTTTCACATCAAGATCATGTGATACAAAGAACAGCTAAAATCCAGGCACAACATGAAAAGCGAAAAATGCTTCCGGTGCAACTTCCAGCTGGCAAATTTCCCTCAATTCTTGTAAACACAAATAAGGACGTATCAACCGCGATGGCAAAAGTCTTATTTGCTGTCTACAAATCCATCAAGCAATCGACTCCAAAAATGTCATATTGGAATCGATGCTCACTCAAAAATCTCATATTCAATAAATTTTACGCGATATTCAAGAATCAGTCAGCACACCACATGACTGCAGCGGAGACACGCCGATCATTTTTCTGGATTGCGGTTGCAAGATGCGTTGGGGAATTCATACGCAGATGGGCCCGCATTTGTGGGACCCACACGCAACGTGCCCATTTCCACACACATGATATACACACACTCATTGCCCTGCAATACCCTAGGTCGGTGGCGCACTTTCCCCCATCATGCACCCTGCTGCCCGTTTCAATAAGGTACAAACAATCTGCACTGATGCGTGCACCCCACGCTGGAACAAGTTCCCCCCTGGACGAGGCATCTACGGGATTGCTGTTGGTATTAGCTTTTTCAAACCAAAGATTGCTGGATTGGTTGTTGCAAATCTTCTGGACTGCACGGATTAGGTGGCTGCCGCACAGATTGGTACTAGCGCTGCTGATCGTCGAATGAATGGAACCTTCATTGTCACCAAAAATAATTATTCGGCACCTGCTGACAAAACGTGCCCAAATTGATACCCCATTCAGGATCACGAAAACCTCAAAATCGTAGATTGGTTTTCGCTCTGATGCTGGTGTGTGCTACTGGACATGGGGACGCCGTTTCCACGACGATGCCAGGCGTGCATGGAACAGTCTGAGACCACACTGCAAGGAGCGGCGAGGACACTTTCCTTCAGAATCACAAGCGCCTCGCCTACACGGTCACTGACCCTTCCTGCTCCGGCAACGACATGGGAAGTCAAGGCCTTGTAAGCTAAGCCCGCTTGTTAGCCCGCTACGTGTTTCTCTGCGAATTGCAAGCGGCTTCGGAGCCCTTCTTTGCATTCATAATATTTCCAAATTTCATCATCTCAATATCTCACATCATCAGATATGTTAAGTCACGCAAGGACGCTCTCTTTTTTGGATCACGGGTAGTGCGAATTCGGTTTGAGCTTTCTGTGCACCTCGGGCTGTAACCAGCGCACTGCACACACTACGGGCCACAGCCGGTGTGGAAGGGCCCGGGCACAGCGTTCCGCCCACTGTTTGATCGCGACGTTCGATTTTAGACTGTGGGGTGGTCCCAGGGAGAAGGCGCCAGGAGGTTGATAGTCCCCGGCCTCCTGGCGGTGTTTGTCCTTGCGGGAATCCAAAAAAAAATCATACGCCGCAAGGATACCAGACGCAAAAAAAAGCGGTGGATTGGTGGATCCCGGGCTGGGCCCAAGTTTCTCTATCCCTCCTTGTAAAAAAAGCAAATTAGCTTGTGGAAAAATGCACTACACTTGCAGCCGTGGACTTGTGACGCATATCGGACGACGAAAAAACATTGTATTTGAAAGATGAAAAAGTTGTCACGGGTCGCAACGTGTACTGTGTCCTCATGCTTCATGTCAGACGTTGCACCTTGCCCATACACAAAGCTTCTAGAGACAGTGTGCCTCATCACTCAGCTTCCACAAACTTTTTGTTTATGTCATCACGTCTCACGTTGAAACATGCAAGCTTCCTACACAAAGGCTTTCAGTGACAGCGTGCATGACCGTCTGATTCATGGGCACTTTTTTCTCTCTCTGCAGTCGCACGTACCTCTCTCAGGCTTTCAGGAGCCACCGGACCTGAGCGGATCAAATGAAAACAAATAATGTATTACACCGTAAACGCCTGAGTGTCCAATGCTCAAAGCTGATTGGTCCAATTTGTCTTTTTGAATTGCCAAGACCTCTATTTAGGAACTCCAATATATTATTCAAAAATTCTTTTCAATCATTCAAATCACAATCACAGCGGAAGACTCTCTTTTAGTTCTGGAAGCCCAAGCTTGGCCATGGGAAACATCCGGGGCCACACGCGCACGGCAAGACGTCCAGGCCCTACACCCCAAAGGAATTGGCCACAACGGACCCGAAATCACCCAAGGGTTTTTTTTGCTTTGCGATGCTCCACGTCGAGGTCGGCGTGTGAGAGGACGTACATTCACCATTGGTGAACGGCCATTCAGGATGGCTCCGAACTACTCTGCACCTGCAGTGAAGCGCATCAGCGAACAGGCGTTGCACATTGCATGATGTCGCGCCGGATGAGGAAAAGCACATAAACATCCATAGCAACACTCCTAAAATCACGTAACACTTTCGAGCGCTTGTCATCATCACAATAATGCAACTTCCCACTAGTATGATCTACAAGAAGAGCCCTATAATGACCATGTTGGATGTTATTTCCCAAATGAGCCGCAAAAGCACAGATCATGTACTGTTCCATGTACCTCTGCAGATGATCCCGGAAGATGGGAATTGCAATTGGCCTTTGTAGCTCATGCTC
>CAJNIZ010010426.1:266-12188 GCA_905231905.1 Symbiodinium pilosum | reverse complement strand
AAAACCCCAAAACCCCTAAACCAAGTAAGACAGGCAGAGGCGCCTGTGCCTGAGCCTGCGCCGCCTGTACTTGAGCCAGCTGAGCTGTAAGTTGCTGGGCCTGGGATTGGATTACAGTCCCCTTAAGTAGATAGACTATGGTTTTGGGTAAAATATACTAGGACCCCAATATATCCCATATTCTATCTACTTCAAGGGGACTATAGGGAGTGGATTTAAGGGGTTAGGGCTTTAAGGTTTAAGGGCTTTAGGGGTTAGGGTTTAGGGGTTTAGGGTTTAGGGGGTTTAGGGTTTAAGGGGTTTGGGGTTTAGGGGTTAAGGGGTTTAAGGGGTTTAAGGGGTTTAGGGACTTAGGGTCTTAGGGGTTTAGGGGCTTAGGGGTTTAGCCTGGGCCTGCGCTTGATGAAGGAAAATCATCCCTACATAATATGGGGTTTAGGGGTTTAGGGTTGATAGGGAATAAGAAACTATAATCCCCCTACAGTCCCATATAATGGATTCCGTTATTCCTACTAACCTGCAGTAAGGAAAGCTCTTCTCTCAGCATTTGTTTAGGGTTGAAGGTTTTTAGGCATCTTTTGACTGTTCCAACCCTCAAAATTAGGACCCAACAGCTATCACATGGTCAGGTTGAAGCTCGTAATATCTGAATCCTACGTCCAAAGCCCTGACCCCTAAACCCGCAGTCCTAAACTCCAGATCCTAATTCCCAATCCTGAGCCTTTTAAGTCCTAGCCCATGTGCCCCTGAAAGCGCCCTTCAAAGCCAGTAGTCATTGTGGAGAAATACATACCTTACACTCAATACATCTTCATCTGTCCGCATATAGTATGCCTATGTTCATGGACACCCTTAGGTGAGTACTTACCGCGTGGGTGCGGGCATAGGGCTCGTATAAGGGTAATGGGGCTGTATGAGATCTACACGGGTGGTTGTCAAAATTATGGTCCCTTTTTGGGTCCCTATTATAATACGGCCCCTAATATTTAGGGTACCCAAAAAGGGACCATAATTTTGATAACCATCCATATAAACTACTAAACAAAAACCTTGTCCATGTCTTTTCCACTTCCTTCTCCATTCTTCCTCATATTATACCCCCTCATTTGTCCCTATATGTAGCACGCACCCTAAGCCCAAAACCCTGAACCGTGTATAAACCCTCTTTGAGGAGTTGAGACTATAGCTCATGTCAGTGAAACCATAAACCCTAAACCCTTGTAACCATGTGAAAGTGCCTGGGCGTGCTGTGCCGCCTGGGCTGCCAGGGTGGCTGCAGCTGCCTGGCGAGCCGCATCATGCGCCTGGCAAAATGCTCTGCTGTAGGATTTCGGGTCCAGGGTAAAAACTCCTTAAAGAGGTTAAATAGGGCTTAGGGTTTAAATTTTAAAGAGTTTGGAGCTTAGGGTTTAAACTCTCTAAACGGGGGGTTGTATAGGGGAGTATATAGAACTAGGAGCCTGGGCTACAGCTCATGTAAGGAAACGTACTGGGATGCCCATGTGACTTAGCAATTGTTTAAAGGTTTACGGATTAAGGCTTAGAGATTGGGGTTTAGGGATTAGGGTTGAGGTTTGGGGTCTAGGGACGAGGGCCTAGGGTTTAGAGAACTTAGTAACTGTCTACAACCGGGTGATAACACCAGCTGAGGTAACCTAGGCAAGGCCAGTAACTGGGTTGTACCTAGGGTTCTAAGCCCAGTTATATGCATTACCAAGTCCCATACACCTCCAAGTAGGGTTTTGGAAGCTTAGCTTAGGGTGTGCGGGGAGGAGGGCGGGTGGACGGGGGTTTAGAGCCAGGGGACGTTTCAGTTGGAACCTTCAGGCTATTTAAGCCGGCTAAGCCCTGAGAGAAAAACCCACGCAAGTGGCGTGATTTTCGCCATGACACGTCTGTCAATGTTTTTACTACGTTGACCGAAGCCACAGTTTGTTGAAGATCTGGATTCGGCCGCCTTCCGAAAATGTCACCATGTCCGAATGTTGTTACGCGTTTTCTTAGTGCGAACTCGTGCATTTCAAGTATGGTGGTTTAAGTGTGATTTTGGACCAGCACGTCTGCAGCAGAAAGCAGATTTTCCTGGGGGTTTTGGCTTTTGGCATTCTGGTGTCGGAATCGCCCTCCGAACTGGATTGCCAGGATTTCCCGAGATGGGATGACCTTCGATTGAACCTATTTTTCAGCACGAATACTTAGGGATTTGAAGGGACACCTAGAAATGATACTAAGAACACAAAATATATTATGGTTTGGACATGAAATGCCCTGGTCTCTGTATGCAAACAACCTTGTTATGGTTTGGGCATGGATGCTCTGTGCACATGAATGTTGGTTGGGGCATGGATGCTCTTATCGCCGTATGCTCTTGGAACGCTAACATGTTTATGGTTTGGGCAAAGATACTCTGGTCACCGTCTGCTTTTGGAACGTGAGCGTCATTACGCTTTGGGCATGGGTGCTCTTCACTGAATGAAAATTTGACGAACGTCTCAAGGCCACACTCGTGCCGCTCGGCAAAAACTAGGGGCCTTAAACTTTGAACTCTAAACCGTATGAACTCAAGTGATGAGACCAAACTGCTTGACTGCCATTATGAAGTCTATACTTGTAGGTTGAAGGTACGTATAACCCAATTATATCTCGCACTTATAGCCCCGTTTCCAACCATGTGATTGGACCTAGAGGGCTTGGAATTTTGTTGTTTAAGTCTCAGCCCCAGGTGCCCCAACCCCTCAACAACGGCGGCAGCAGCAATAGGACCGTATCCGCTGATAGGGAAGTTTCTGTGAGTTTGAACAATGCTGTATACCCCTACAAGTGTAAGCTACCAAACCACTCAGAAGCAAAGCCTACACCCTAAACCCTGATACAGACCAAATACACACCTGAAAACTAACATGGAAACCCAAAAGGGGCCCTATAAAGACTACACTCCCTCTAAACTGGGGCTATATGGGGTTTCCATGTTAGTTAGGGGGAGAGTATGCACCTCACACCCCCTTGATCCCAGGAAGCAGGTCCGGGCCTTGGCTACAGGGTCAGTAGCCTCAACTTCAGAATAATGTAGACCCCTGATTAATAACCCCCCTCCCCTTAATAGGGATTACAACAAGGATCCCAATATGAAAGGCCTTTAAAGGAGGGGGGTTTGTTAATCATGGGTCTACATTAACAGAGGGTGCCATGGCACCCGAGACCTCTGGGCAAGGTTGTAGGGAATACTAAGTCTACCTGCACCGGAGACCGAAATAATCGGAATCCTGAGCCTTCAATTCTCCCTCCATACCCTTAAACCCAAAAACTGCCGACCCTTAACCCCCGACCCCAAAACCTCAGCCCGAAATCTCAAACCCCGAAACCCTAAACTGTCAATGCTGTAGATCCTGCAAGCTCGCACGTCCTAAACCCCAATCCCCATAACACTAAAATCCTGAATCCCAACCCCAAGAGCCGAAACTCTAAATCCTACGCCCTAGACTCCTAACCCTAAGCCCTAAATAGCCGTTTCCATTGTATCTTCCATCATCCCTATATAGCCCCTATATTATCCCTATAAAATCCTATAAAACCAATTAAACACACTAAAACACTCTAAACCCCTATAAAACCCCTAAATCCTGGACTCCAAGAGCCCCTACCTGAACCCCAAAAGTAGGTAAAATAATAGCCCTAAACCCATTAATAGTAGCCCACGAGGCCATTATGTTTCATAATTTTTGGGGTTCCCTAAACCCTAAAACCCCAAACCCAAAACCCAAAACCCTGAACTCTAAAACCCTAAACCCTAAACATGTCCAACACCGTGGAAGCTGCACCTGGGCTTCTCGCAAAGCCTGGGCTCGAACCTCAGCCTCGCGATTTACCTGGTTGTCGTTTAGGGTTTGGGGTTTAGGGTTTAGGGGTTGGGGATTAGGGTTTAGGGTTTAGGGGGGGACCTATAGGGGACTATACCTGGTTGTCGTTTAGGGTTTACCTGAACCCCAAAAGTATGAAAAATAATGGCCTTTTGGGCTACTATTATAGGTTGAGGGCTGTTATTTTACACACTTTGAGGGTTTAGGTAGGGTGTAGGGTGTAGGGTGCAGGGCGTAGGATGTAGGGAGTAGGGTGCAGGGTGTAGGGTGTAGAGTTTAGGGCTTAAGGTGGGTGTAGGGTTGGGAGTTTAGGGTGCAGGGTGTAGGCTTGAGGGTTTAGGGTGCAGAGTGTAGGATGTTAGGGAGTAGGGTGCACATGTAGGGTTGAAGGTTTGGGTGTAGGGTTCAGGGCGTAGGGTTTATTGTTTGGGGAGGGGGGGTGGTGTCCGGGCGGGGTGCATGTTGTGGGGTTAAGGGTTTGGGATTCAGGATGTAGGTTTGAGGTGTAAAAGTTTCTGGGGTCTTTCGAGGAATTTATACGGGCCATGTCCAAACGTCAGGGGCCCTCTAACAGGAGTGTAATTGTGCTATATTACCGTGGCAGATACATACATCTCTCTGTCTCTCTATATATATACACACACTTACTAGTCCACCTAAAACCTTTATGGTGTTTAGTGCCTTGTATCTGGATCCTCAGGGTAAGTCTTGCGAGCGGATTACCCTGGAGCTCTCCCAAAGCAAAGGCTCTTACCCTATTGTCCCTTTAAGTAGATAGAACATGGCTCTGGGAATATTATAATAAGGTCGCCATATACCCCATATTCTATCTACTGAAGGGGGACTATAATTACTACACCGCTATTTTGTCAAAGCATGGTAAGTTATGATAATGAGAACAACAATAACCACTATGATCAACACTGCGATTATTATGGATTGATGCTAAGGCTGTACACATCGCAGCTTGTTGCACGAATTGTAGATTTTCAGAAGGGGCGGGTAAAGATGTAAAAGTACAGACCTATTCTGCACAAGGACTTCTTGAGTTCGGTGCCGATACCAGCCAAGCAACACACCACTGTTATGCAAGACACGCGAGTGCCGACCTTGAGCAAGCCTACACCCAAGACACCCAAACACTCAGAACCTGAGAACAAACACACACATCAAAGATCCCTCGTTCCTGTATCCTACTTCTAGACCAGAAATTCCGAGCCCCCAGTCCCCCAGACCTAAGCCCCTAACCCTAAGACCCCTAATCCCTGAATTCTACGTCCTCACCTCATAACACCAACACCCTGTGGCGCCTGGGCCGCCGCCTGCGCCTGAGCAGCCAGCTTCTGGGAAGCCTCAGATTTTTTAGGGCTTTTAGGGTTGAGAGCTTTGGATGCTTCAGGGACCTACCTTTCAGGTGGTGGGTCTAGGATCTCTAAACCCTAAACCCTAAACTAGGATCTCAGCGTGGGCCATGCGGATCCCTTGTGATTCTTAGACGGTTTGCCAGGGGCACTGGGCTGCACACCCCGTACGGTAGCGGCCTAAATAATTGCCACATTAACCAGGTAGGAGTATATTCTTTTGATGCAAGAAGCCAGTACCACCTTAATGTAGGCCCAGGAAATGCAGTACGTTCAGGACTCTAGGTGGTGCAAGATTTTCCCCATGAGCGATGGGAATACTGGAGAATCAAATGGCAACGAAAATGGAAAATGAAATGGACACCGTATTTATATATATATATATGGAGGTCTGTATTGGCACTATGCAATGTAGAAGCCTAGATAATTGCCACTACCATTTTGGTCTATGTGAGGCACCCGGTATTACAATTCTACAAGTAATCTAGGGTCGTAATATGAGTATTCCCTAAACTCTGAACCCTCAACCCTCTGTCCAAGTATCCCCTATATTCGCCCGGAGGAGACCAATAAAATCGGCAATTCGTCCGTTAATGTCTTTAGGGGCTAGATGCAGGTATTAGGGCACCCAACAGATATGCTAGGCAATTCAGCCCTGCCAAACCCTAAACCCTAAACCCAAAACCTTAACCCTAATCAACCCTTCCAATTTGGTTAGTCTTATCGCCTTTGAGCGGTCACCTTATCACCCTAAACCCTGAGCTTTACACCCCTAAACCCCTAACAGGTTAATTTAGAATAATGTCAATGCTCAATTTACGGCCATTTTGGTACTGTTCCCGATATAAACCACCATTGAGTGTAAGGTCGGGTGAGGTCGCCTTAAATTGCCCAGCCCTTATAAACAACAGTAGTGTAGGGTTTGGAGGCTTGACATGAAGAATCTTGTCGCTACGCAGGATTCGGGGAAACTAGAGCACATGACCCAGGCCCAGACTTCTCGCTTTTGGCCATCACCATATTGTTTTGCAAATACACAATTTCAAAACACGAGCTCGGTCCAAGATTATATGGCTGTACAAAGTCTATTGCCTATTCCTCATGTTGGCAAGAGGATTCCAGAAAGGGCGCCCTAGATGTGCAAGCCTGTTGTACTTGGATGCTCGGCAGCTCGGTGCCCATAAGTAGGCTATGACAGAAGGTATAGGAGGCTTGCAGTTTGTCTACACCCGTGAACACATCCCTACAGGTTCAAGTACCGGAATGTGATATGCATGGGCCCAAATTCTCTGGATAAGAACTGCTGCGGGCCCAAATATTGCACTATCTGAGTATGTGCGGACCCTGTGGCAACCGCATGCAGGCCCTGAATTAGGCCCGGACTGGCAAAACCGGCAGCGCTGAAAAGGCTTCCTGAGGGGTCAAAGTCTTTAGGGCCTCGCAGCCTGGCTGCGAGGAGCAGTATAAACGGGGAAGGTGCGCGTGAGGATTTTACCTCACTGCGCTGTGATGTTCAGTGCAGGAAATCTTGGGCGCTACGCCCTAGGGATCCAAATATAGGGATCCAAATATCCCGAAGTAGGTACAATTTATAGACTTTGGGACCAAAGTGATGGCTTAAACGCACTTGGATCACTAGGGTAATATGCAAAAAACATGTGGGCGCTGTAACTCAAACCCTGAACCCTGTATACCCAGAATATGGTAGCCGAATGTAATTTCCACCCTAAACACTAGACCCTACACAGCCACGATATGGTAGCTGAATTTTAGCTGCTTAACAGCAACCCAGTCTACGCGCTCAGGAGCAGCGGTGTTCACCCGTAAAATCAACATGGAGAACTGAGGTGTCAGGGTTTCGTATCAGCCAATATGAGTAGTCTAAACTCCTAGAAGGGGGGGGTTATATAGGGGATTACATAGGGGATTGCTGTAGGGCCATAGGGGTTATTGAGTTTTTCACTATGGCTCATATCCTGATCCAAGTCAAAATGCACATTCAATGGATGGCCTTCTCTACAGCAACGCATTACGGGCCTACTCGTCTTAAAACTCTCCTACATAATCCCCTATAAATCCCTGTTTTAGGAGTTTAGACTATAGCTCAAATGTGGCTACCCTTTCTAAAAGAAGGCTCTCTCAGTCCAACGACCTGCGCCCCAAGTATAAAAACCTCACAAATTTATGAGACCTATACCAGAAGGGCAACTTACTATGGGGTTAGTAGGGAATATGGGACTTCATTATATATAGGGGGTATATAGGGATGATCCCTTATTCCCTACTGGCAACCAATGAAATTTGTGAATTGCAAAGCTCTAACCATTTCCAGCTGCATATCTGGGAGTCTCTTGGCAGCTTCAAATGAGGGGGCCTTCTACAGCGCATGCTCCGCAGTAGTTGCCCGGAACGTCAGCAGAGGGACCGCAACGCTCGGTGTAATTGCGTTAGCCGTAACTGAGGCTCAACCAGTCCTTCCTTTCCGCCCGAGCATACTTGGAGGCCCATGAGAATTCGTGACTGCTTTTAACTGGCCTATAACCCTACGAATGAGGAGTAACTGGTAAAGCCAGTGACCTAGTTATAAGTAGAGATAAAACCCCAGACCCTACTTATACCTAGCTATCCAGTCCCATGGACCGCCAATTAACACGACCATAGACAACGTGCTGATGAGGCTCCATGGGTGGCGGGTACAGCGTTTTCAGAGGATGGAAATCGCCGTTGCGAAACCTCGGCAGGACGTCATGCTACTCGAGCCGCCATTTCTAGGGGTATAAACATAAGGCTATGTAATCCCTAAACCCTATACCCGATAAATCGCCTAAATAACCGCAATAGGTCAGTTATGGGATCCTAACCAACATCCCAACGTTGCTGTCCTCCTGATACTGTATGTCCAAGCTGGGTGTAGGATAAAATCCCATGACTTTACGGGTTTGGGGTTAGAGTAGGGTAATAATCAAGAGAGCCCCGGGCCTCGACCTAGACCACATCTATGAAGGCCCTCGGATGTCCTTAGTTTATTCTACTGGGCTGCCGTCAAGGAACTTAGATTATGTTGCTATAGTCAGGAAACTCCATTTTCTATCATGGTAACTGAGTTTAAACTCCTTTACAGCAACCCAGTCCAAATGGGCCCCTTGGCAGATTGAATCATGCGACCCATTCGGATACGTGGTATCCTTGCAGGAATTGCCCGCCCGTACGTTATGGCTTCCGTGGCTTGCTAATCCTTAAGGGTTCAAGGACCCAAATAACAGGGTTCTAGGGCCCAAATACTACAATACTACAATATTAATGGTAGTTGGGCCCTGAAACCCTATTATTTGGGTCCTTGGACCCTTAGGGAATTGCATGACTGGTTGCTTAAGGGTCAGGCCGGGAGTGAATTCCTAGAATGATCCCTATAATAACCCCTAGACTACTCCCCATGCGCGTGGGTTTCTTCAACTACTACTACGTATACGCCCCTACTAGAATCTAGAATCCCTATCTTCCCTCGCCCACTGCCCCCTTTTAACGCACCAGTAAGTTGCAGTGAACCGGGATTATAAACTTCCGCCCTGGGTTCCTGGAATTCTTCGTGAGCGTTCATGTTCGCACCTTCTTGAGATTGCTGGGACTACTGTACCCTAAACCCTAAACCCTAAACCCTCAACCCTAAACGGTTTAGGGTTGAGGGCTTGGGGCTTTAAGATTTTTAGGCTTGGGGTTGAGGAGGAGCTCCTGGGCTCAATCATGGTAAACTTTAATCGCTAGAACCCTTCCCTCATTCCCTAGAATACATCAGAAAATCAAAAAGTTCTTTAACGTATAGTCCTCCCTAAGTAGATAGAATATGGGGTATATGATAAGAATAAGATCCCCATATACCCCATCTTCTATCTACTTAAGGGGGACTATAACTGCACCTGGGATTCTAGGTTGTGAGCTGTATGTTCTGACTGCCAGCATCTACCCACGCCAGCCTCCAATGCTTCACCCAAATTCCCAAAGACGTACTAAACCCCAAACCCTAAACCTGATGCCTGCTTGATGCCTTCTGGACCCCGAAACCCTAAACCCCAGACGCTAGACCCTAAACCGTAAACCTAATACTCCTAAACCGCAAAACCTAAGGCCTCCTAGACCCATATCAAAGCATCCTTATCAAACCACACCAAGATGAGGAAAGTATTGGCCTAGGGTTTGGGGGCCGGGGCGTGGGTTCCCTGAATCCCCAGAATGAAACGGGACCTGGGATATATAAGGTTTATAAGGATCATTGCCTAAACCCTATATGATCGTTCTAGATTCCAGGTGCGTAGGGCTTGGGGAACCTTGTTATGGTCGAGGCCTATATGACTAGAAGCCTGGAGAACCCAATCAAAAAGAAACTGGAAAACTCCATAGGAACTGGGTCTATCCAGAGGTTTAGGGAAGTTGTATCTAGGGGTCTAGTTTGGAACAGTTTGGGGCATAGAATGCGGTAATTGCATAAGGCTCGCGACGGGAGAATGATAGTACATAATCAATCTCTCCACCCGTTGTACATCTTAAGCGTCCCCAGCCAGATCCTGACTTGGAGACCCCTGAAAATCCTGGGTCTTGTTTTGGGGGGGTGATGGGATATATAGTAGGTTAGTAGGTCTACAAGGATATTTAGGGTTTGGAGTTTAGGGACAATCCTTGTATTGCCCTGCATAAATCTTGCACTTTGAGAAGCAAAAAAACTCTTTCCTAGTCCCTTTAAGGACTGCACCGCAATCAGTCTTAGGAAAGCCATTAATTTCTACGTTCATTGCATCAGCCCATATTACCCTGCCTGATGGGCAAATCCGGTGTGAAATATCCGGCCTCAGAATGCTCGGAATGTTCGAGTTGTTTCAAGGTTTAGGCCAGTTTTGGGGCTTAAGATGGCGCGCGGTGCGATTAAACTCTTGCAGGGTTTCGGATTTCAGGTAACACTGTTGTATTGCATGCTGGAACTCATGATGACAAAAAAATACAGGAGCAGGTCTTCATAGAAATTCACGTCTCTGTTTTGCGGGTTCCTTTGCGAGGGCGGCGCCTGGCGCGAGCTTCTTTACCAAAAGGAACGGGCTCGCAGTGTCAACTGTTGGCTTGAACTGGAAACAGAAAATAGTACGAATAGTAGTAATAATGGTAGTACCCCCAATATAACCCTGGAATTTTCAGATACCCCAAACCCAAAACCCTGAACCCTGCCTACCGTTTGCGCTGGCTGTGAGAAAGCACAGCGAATCAAGCGTTTCACCAAATGATCCTATTTAAAGTCCGCGCTCAGCTGACTACCACACTGTAGACCCAGGTGGCAGGCGCCGGTACTAATCAATTAGACCCTAGGTTTCCTCGCAGCTTACTTGCCCGAATAAGCGTTTAGGGTTTAGGGGCTGTGCATGTATGAGGGGTCCACCCTATGGTGGCAGGTTTTTTTTCGGGGTATCGGGTAGAACTCGGGTGTCCACTCTCTTTTAGAAATCGTACCTCTAACTCCGCAAGCTACAAAGACGTTCTTGACACAACATCCTGTTGCTCCTATTGGCTTAGAGACTAGAGTTTAGGGCGTAGAATTCAGGGCTTAGGGTGCAAGTGGGTCTTAAGCAGGGTACCACGTGAGGTTGCTACGATATTCTTTGGCTACCGTGGCATTACTCCATGAAGAGGGGTTTTAAGCCCAACTATGATTGCGTGCTAATCTTATTAAAGTACACCCCCCCCCAACCCTAAACCCATTCAAAACCTTTAAAGCCAGACCGATCCTGGGTCCTTGATAAAAAAATGCCAAGCCTCAACCCCCAAGTCCCGAGCCCGAAATCCCTGCGGTTTACGGTTTAGGGTTTAGGGTTACGTCCAAAGCCTGAAATCGTAAACTAACCGTCGGTCCCTCAATGTCAATCCTCAACCCAGGAAAGCAAAAAACAAGAACCCTAATTAAACCCTAAAACCCGTCAATCCTGCAAGTTACGTAAGTGGCCTACACCTGTTTGCATAGCTATTATTATTATTATTATTTATCATTGTCCAAAAAGGGTTTTTGGGTTTAGTGCAATAATTTCAGCACTCCCACAGTCCCCAGGTACTTGGGAACTTATTTGAGGTAGCCCCCGGACAGGACCGCGTTTAAGACATCAGTCCTTCAACCAAGAACCACCCCCCAACGCACCCAGGGTAAATGTCCCCAGATGCTTCATCATAACACTTACTACCGTGGGGTGGGAGGATTTTATGCTAGGAGGAGGTGAACCCTAAACCCTAAACCCAAAACCCTTTAAAACCCACATGTCATCTCAACTTCCGTATCCTGATTCATGTGCTAAAGGCCTATAACACCCTCAAAACCCTAAACGAGCCTGAAGAATGCAAATAGTTTCCATTCGCTTTTCCCTTCCCTACGAACCACCAAAGCCCCAGCTGAGCCCCAAAAAGTATCTAGACTAACACTCAATATATCTTTTTGCTCTTTGGGGCTGCCATACATACTTTTGAGGTCCAGGTACCCCAAAGCCTAAACCTCAAACCCTGAACCCTCAATGATCATCCCTAGTAACTGCTAGGAGGAAAGGACTACCTGAACCCCAAAAGTATGTAAAATAATAACCCTAAACCCAAAATGACAGCCATAAAGGCCAGTATTCTACATACTTTTGGGGTTCCCTAAACCCTAAACCCAAAAACTCTAAACCCTAAACCTCAAATCC
>CAJNIZ010010424.1:86847-105220 GCA_905231905.1 Symbiodinium pilosum | reverse complement strand
GTTTAGACTATAGCTCATTTGTTGGCGGACACTTGCCGTAGAAGCAACTCCAAAACTCGCAGACTGAGACACCTGCGCCATCGCACTTTGCCAGGCCAGTGAAAAAACAACTAGACTTCGCACCCACGCGGCGTGGGTTGAACTAACCTGATACACAAGTAAAAAAAGTAGGTTATAGATTACCTTCTTGCTGAATTTGAAACGCACTTGGACTATAAGTTTAAGGTCAGTTTAACCTTATACATACACAAGTCAAAATTACCTGCCACATGAATAGACTTACTTCATACAAAATTGACCTTAAATTGAGGTAAGGTTTGCCTTATACACAAGGGGATTTTCATTATTCATTAGTAGGCTTGCTTCATGCAAAAGCCAGCTTTTGCCTCATTTACATAAAGATCATTAACATGAATACATATACATGTGTATGGTTGAGGGTTTAGGTTTTGTGTTTAAGGTTTAGGGTTATGATGTTAATTTTAGGGTGCCAAGAATATGTTGGTTGCGGGGTCGCCTGTTGAGAATCCATCTGTTGGTTGTGCGTATAGCAACACAGGCAATGGCACTAACGCTTCTACGCCTCAGCTCAAAATGATAGCTCACAGTCCTTAGGCGACCCTTCATCTTCCTACATCTAAGCCATACCCCCTAAATTCCATAAACCTTAACCCCCTTTAATTATGGCTGAGACTCTCTCAGATGAAACTTGGCCCTATAGACCCTAACCCCTTTTCTTTGAGAATTTGCAACAGCAGGATCCCGGCCAGAGCCAGATCGTCTTCAATGAGGTGCGGTCAGCACTTTCTCTTGGGTTCAGGGTTTAAGGTTAGGGTTTAGGGTTTAGGGTTTGGGGTTGAGGATCAGCATCTTTCTTTCGGCTTATTACGAGTGTGCTCGTACGACAGTTTCCCATGATTGGCTACATGGTCACTCAATGGGATGCTTCTTAGATTTTCTTGAGTAGAATGCTCCCGCCCAAAAAATCATACCAGTACGTATTATTGTTGGGACACTCAGGGATTGTTGGGGTTTTCCCGTGTTGGGTCCTTTCCCTTAGTGCTTGTTGTCCTGGATATCTTTACATGGAGGGTCCGGAGGATTTAACAAGTAGGTTAAGGAAGGTAAAAGAAAATGGCAACTACCATGTTATTTAAGGCCCAGGGTTTAGGGCTCGGGGGGCTTCCGTCAGTACTTGAAGTCTTGGGATAGCTAGCGTTTCTATATGGCTTATGGGTTGCAAGCGAAATTATTAAGCCCTGGACCCTCCAAGTCTTCTTTCTCTTGTTTTCAAGGGTTTAGGCTTGTATCTCTAGGGTTGGGCCTTTGGGTTTTGGGATCCTGTTATAGGTCCCTAGGGGACTACACTGGCCCATATGAGGGCTAGCTAAAGGCCATGTTTGGGGTACCTTCTAGGGGTACGACCTTAGGAGTACCACCCAGGAACCCCTGATGTTCGCGGACAAGAAGGAGGTCAAAGGTAGCTTCACTTGCGGTCGGGTTGATTGCAATTGCAAGTGCTCTGTTTCCCCGGATAGCGAAACCTGTATAAGCCTTGAACCCCACACATGCAGTTCAAAGCTCTGAAGTCTATAGGGTTTAGGGTTTAGAGATTAGGGCTTAGCTTCAGGATTTGCAGCTTAATTGGGTTGAGAGAACCCCAAGTGAGGATTTGGAGGTGTGGGCTCTGGATAGGCTTCAGGGTTTGGGGCTTGTAGCGCGACAAGGACAAGCTATGGGAACGGCGAATGCAGATCCGAAAAAAATCGACGACACCTGTTGACACCATGCAGAAGATTGAGTCATTGGAAAAGCTTTTGTTCTGGTCTGCGCATCGTACTTGTAATCCCCTTCCCTTTTCCCCAAAGCAACCTCCCCCCCCCTTAATATTGAATATTCCCATTGTGGTATACGATTAAATCAATCAAGTCTTGAGAATTCTTAATATAAGGGTGGACTAGTAGGTACCCTAAACTCTAAACCCTAAATCCTAGATTCTCGACTCTGCACCTTTTCTCCTGAACTTTAAACCCTAGGCCCTAGACCCCGAACTCTAAACACAGGCAAGGTTCAGGCCACTCGCCTGCAATGGTGGTTTCGACATGGATAGAGCACATGGTCCTAAGCCGATCCCCCACCCTCCGCAGTGCGTGAATGTTCTGGGCAAATATGGATTTGGGGTACCCTTTAAAGGGGCTTATAGGGCTTATATAGGGATACCCAAAGTTTAGAGTTTAGGCCATCCCAAATTCGGGGTACCTTTCCGGGGGCCCCCCATAATAAGGATTATACTACATCAGGGTCTATATTAGGGTCCCCCTAGTTTGGGAAACTACCATGTAGACCAATGATAATTGTTCAGGGTTTAGGGCCGAGTTTAGGGTTTATATTGTAGCTGGTAAGATCACCCGACCGCCATATGAGGAGACTCAAATGGCTTGTAATTGACCGTTTGCCTTCAAGCCAGCATCGGTCCTTGACTCCCCCAATATTGCCTTTCGCGGGCCCGTAGTAATAGGCGATGGTGAGAATGGCGCTGGTTCTCCCCTCACTAGAGTGCAGCAACCATGCGCCAGGCCGTGGTAAAGCTACTGATTCTATGCCGTTCTACGCACATACCTGCTACGCATCTCAAGTCATTGATAACTCCTGTAATCCTAACAGCAATCACTCTGTGGATGGAGACTGTCTTGCACAAACCTGTATGTCTTATATGAGCTACGGACTAAATTTAGGTTGGGGGGACCTATAGGGGACTATGTAGGGTTTTGGGGGGGGGACCTATTAAGGGATATGCTACAAAATTAGTCCAGGGCTTATGTGTCCTAGGGGCTTCAGTATATGGAGGTTTCCATACATGGGGGCCCTTCATCCATAGAAGTCCTCGCCGCCAGGTGGACCCAGCCGCTGCGGATAAGCTTGTGTGGAGCCAGCCAAAGCAGACTGGCGACACCATCAACGACGCAATGCAACCCAGCTGTTGTGCAAGATGCTGATCATTTGAGGGCTTAGGCTCTAGGGTTTACGGTAGTTGGGGTTTACCCAGACCCTCCCATGTAGTTCCCTTTTGGGTAGTATATTGTAATCCCTTACCCATAAACCATAACAAGCCCAAAAAGGAACTACTTTGGAGCCCGTAGGTAGGCTATTTAGGATTTAGGGTTTATGCTTGCCTCTAGGGATGAAGGCAGAGATTATAAGCATTAGCTCCAGGTTTTGTGCAGGGAGGACAAGGTTGAGGGCTTTTTGTGCCTAAGGGTCCAAGGACCTATATATATATATAAATAAATATATATACTTATCTATATATATATATAAACATACATGTATATATAATAGGGCTTTAGGGCCCAAGTACAATTAATATTATAGCATTTGGGCCCTAAAGCCCTATGATTTGGGTCCTTGGACCTTTAGGGAGTGTATGCCATGGGCGCTGAGAGTTCTCATGCGGTTTAGGGTTCAGGTTTCGGGTCAAACGCGAGAAGCAAGAGAACTTGAATGCGAGCTTGGTGTCCAGAGAACCAGAAGTTATCTTGCCAGGCAAAGTCCAGCGAAAATCAGGAACCACGCGTGCAGCGCAATTACCTATAGCTGCAGGATCAGGTCCACGCGGATAGGCAAAAAATCATGTCCTCGACTAAAAAGTAGTTCTGTTGCTCTTTCTGTTGTCAAAAGTTATGTGCTCATCTGAAACTTTCCCCCAATCAATGTAAGCAGTACGCCTTCCCATCAGAGTCACCAAACATTTGGGAGTAATAGCTGAGGCAAGCTCCTATGTGAGCTACAGTCTACACTCCTCAAAGGGAGGTTATATAGGCGATTATATAGGGGACCACTATAGGGGATATTAAGGCGGATACTAGAAGTTTAGACTATAGCTCATTTGGGGGGTTATGGCTTGGCGGAACGTATCACTCTGTACTACACAGCAGACGATGTCAGTAGCCAGCACCTCCCACACTGCCCATAGCAGTCGGCACCTCATGAAGCTCTGCCTGTTCGGATGGCCGCTTAGAAATTTGTGAGGGTCTAATTTCAAATGCTATAGAAGCCCTAAACCTCATACCCTAAACTCTAGACCCCCTTCGACTCGACCCTCCCAGCAGGGGTAAACGCGGGGAGATGGGGCTCAAAGGTCGACCACCGCATCAAGTGTGGACAAGGTTCCTACAAGCCCCCTGGCCTTCGTCCAACCGTCGTCCCTTTGTCAAAGCTTCCCCCCCCCTCGTCTAGGCTTTATGGGGGTTGCGATTCGTCAGCTCCCCTGTGTACAAAATAAGAGGTCTGAATTGAAGAACATCATGCTTGTGAGGCGGAACTTCGTAAATCCTCTTCCCTTCGTCTAAGTCGCCTCCTTTTGGCTACGATTCATTTTGGATGTGTTGGGTTCACAAGCCCTGAGCGTCCAAATGCCTAATACTCATATACTTACCCAAAACCTACACTATACTTGGTATTACCCAAAACCCAAGTATCTAATTATTGGGTACTTGGCCCCTCTGGGAAGGTTCGTCCAAGGTCTGTCTGCTGGTCAACCATGGGGGGCCCCCGTCTGTTTGCGCCCTAAACCCCAAACCCTAAACCCTGAACACAAGGATGTTCTACTGGGAGCTTTTCACCTCAGACCCCCAGACAGCCCCTGCAATTCCTTTGCAGTCCCTACCCTCCTACTCACTCCTAGTACCCTTAATTGGGGATATATGGTCCCAATAATGGGTACTTAGGCCCTAATAGAGTGTAGGTGGAGGGTCTAGGTACTTACTACATTCCTAAACCCTGAATGTACTGCTCCGTGAGACTCTCGCAAGACAAGCCTAGAATCCCCGGCCCTGATTTTGAGAAACCTAAACTCTGAACCACTAAGCCCCCTCCAAACCCTATGAGCCCTAGAGCCCGCGCGCTGGGATCAGGCATGAACTTCTGATTTACCGGCCGAAGGCCTGGGATGGGGAGATTGAACAAACCAGGAGACCCGCTACCCAGGGAGCCCAATACAGGGTCTACAGGGTGTATCGGGTCTAGGGTCTAGGGTAGGAATATACCAAAAATGGAGAATCAAACGGAAAAAGCGTTCAACAAATTACTTGAGAAGGTTCTTGGGGGGCCGTGTGGGGGCTTAGTCGGGACGAGAGCTTCGACTGGTGGGTTCTGCTCCCAACACACCTTGATTTAGGTTCGAGGTTCAGGGTTCAGGGCTTTGCCCAATATGAAACCCTACATCCGGATCACTACACCCTAGATGGACGCTTAAGGTAATAGCAACCCTGGCAACACCGTCTCATGGAAGGTGCTCAGCTTGAGTATCCGCAGCACCGCATGAACAACTTGGGGAGGAAGTGAGGATTTGTAAGGCTCATAAGGATAGACAGGGGTTATAATAGAGGATCAAACGGAAAAGACAATGGACAAGGAAATGGAAATTGAGGTCATATAATTGTGTACGGGGGTTGGGATTTACAAAAATTGGGGATGCTTTTTTTTGTGGATCCCCCATACTTAGGATTCTTGTATTTGGGGGTATATAACCAAGTGGCCTAGTTTTGGAAATGCCTTACGCAGCAGAGCTGATTACCATGAGTGCCGAGATGCAGGCGACAATTACCAAAGAAACAAGGAAACCCTAAACCCTGTTTAGGGTTTCGGGTGCAGAGGATGACCTGCTTCTGTTATAGAATTTTGGAGCGTCCTTCTAGGCGGGTCTGCACACGTAGGAGAGATTCCTGGGGCAAAAGCTAACGCGGAAGCCCAAAAGCGCCCTACAAAGTTAATAGGGTGTATATTGGGATTTTATGGGGATAATGGAAAAGAAAATGGAAGCTATTGTGTTAAATATGGTATATATTGGCGTTATAATCTGGTATATATTGGCATTATGAAGGGATAATGGAAAAGACTACTGTCCTTTTGCAAGGAAGTTATATTGGCTTCCATGTTGGTGGGGGGAGGGTAGAACCCAACCCTAAACCCTAAACCCTAAGGAGTTGCGCAGGTGAGGTTGTGATTGCGGGTCCAAGGGGTGCATGCTCGTCATGACATGCCACAGCGCATGTGTCTTGCACTGCTAGCAATAAACCAAAGTGAGTAGTAACTTATTTGGGGATACTATGGTACCCAATATAGAGTAAGATTATATCATCCTTTTGGGGTAAAGTCTTTTATGTAGGGAATATACTCTTGCTGAGTTCAACCACCAAAAAATGCTACTCATGTGGCTTTCACTGCTAGCAATAAACCTAAGTAGGGAAACCCACGCTCCAACCAGGCATTGCCTCGTAGTCCCTTGCAATCTTAGTACTGAATGAGCTATGCAATCCCTATCTTCCAAAAAATTAATCCGAGTATAACATAGTTCCTACCTTCCTACTGAGCCCCATTAAGTCTATATGATATCACTGGTGCTTCGTAATCAAGTTACCGAGCAAGACGCAGTCAACCTGCTGGCGAGCCTGAGCCGCACCATCTAATTTAGGACATTTTTGGGTTAAGGGTTTAGGGTTTAGGGTTTAGGGTTGGGTTGGGGGTTTAGAGCTGCCAAAGTTCCATAAGTTCTACTTGTTTAAGAACCAAGGGTTCCATCACCCTGAACCTTAAACTTAAAACATTCTAAGACCCTAGTGGCATCTGCAAACCTACGAAGCCCTAAGAAGCATAAGTATCCCTGTCTAATCTCCACATATACATATATGGGGGTTCCAAAATTAGTATTTGGGGGTCTATGTGGGGGTCCCCTAATTTTGGGAAACTACCATCTAGAGTTATATCTCTATACATCGTACAACCCTTTATCCAGTCCCAGATAGCCCGGAGCCCTCCGACCAAAAGCACTGCAGGTTTGCGGCGTGGATTTGCTTTACAACGCTTCCTCCAACTGGCTCACGGTGATCGACACCTCAGGGCCCTTCCCCAAGATGCAGCCACAGGGTTTATAGGGTTTAGGGTTTGGGGGTTTAGGGTTTAGGGTTATAGGGTTTAGGGTTTAGGATGCAGTTTTGTGGTTTGAGCAGAGTTAGGGTTTAGGGGAACAGGCCATACCTCGAACACCAGTAGACCGTAATGTTGGGTAGCTGTTCCCAATAAGTAAGGTATAGCAGCTTCAGGTGGAAGGCCAGCGGCATTTACACAGTAAGTAGGTAACCCTAAGGGTCCAGGGACCCAAATAATAGGGTTGTAGGGCACAAATACTATAATATTAATGGTATTTGGGCCCTAAAGCCCTATTGTTTGGGTCCTTGGACCCTTAGGGTAAGTAGTGGGAGCAACTGGAATCATGACATGGCTCTTGGCGGTTAAGCGTATAGTTACTTATTTCCCTAAAACCGAAATCCTAAACCCTAACCTACTTACGAAGCCACCATGACCTCTCAAGTAAGAGCCATTGACTGTACGGATTAGGCGTCTGGGGTTTATTACAAGAACCTAAGAGTCCAAGGACCCAAATAATTGGGTTTCAGGGCCCAAATACTATACTATTGATTGTATTTGGGCCCTAAAACTGCCCTAAAACCCTATTATTTGGGTCCTTGGACCTTTAGGGAGAAGTTTTGGGGGAAGTTCTGGGTTTGCCTCTGCGGTTGCCTTTGCGTTTCAGGTTGCCTTCGAGGTTCTGGATCGCGATTAAGGGTTTGTGTTTAGGATTTAGGCTGCCAGGGTTGATGATTTAGGGTATAGGGTTTAGGCTTTAGGGTTTCGTTTCAGGGTTTATGGATTGCGTGCTGGTGAGTGTGCTGCATAGTTTCCGGCTGCTGATTATCACTGACGGCCGAAGCTCTGTTCCTTGAAGCCCTCAACACATAAATGCGTACCGTGCCTATCTTCGTTCCTCCCGCCGTTCGTGTTGGTAACCTCGAATACCCAGAGTTTAGGCTTCTGAGCTTTTCGGCAAGGAGGGTAAGTACTCTAAACTGTAGGTAATGGGGGCTACAACCCTAAAGCCTAATTCCAGATTCCTAAGCCGGAGCCAACAGAAAGACCACGCTTGTCAGAAAAACATCGAGATCCAAAACCCTAAAGTTCATATTGGCCAGGGAAAGAGACACCATAGGGCAAAACCTGCAGAACCAACCATGAACCCTATTCTAGGTACCCCAGTAGTACCTTTCCCCCTTTGTTGGGCGGTCTTCTTATTAAAGCTGAACAATCGGAAACAAGATACCCTTATTCTTAAGCGGTTACTGGGAGCCCAGTATTAGATGTAGAAGTGCGTGATGGGTTGCGCGGCAAGGATCCAACCTGAGCCTCTTGCCCCCCAGGCCTGAGGGTCCAAGTGCCCAATAATTAGGTACTTGGGATTCTGGTACAAGTGATTGTAGTACAGGTTTTGGGTAAGTATACGATTATTGAGTGGTTGGACCCTTAGGGCAGGCCTAGGAGGCATTTTCTTCAGGCATTTCCAGGGTTTTGAGTGACTTGAAGTGTAGGCCTTCAAAGCCGTATACCTCCTCAACTCCCCTGTGTGATGAACCCACGTGAGCTATAATCTAAACTCCTTACAGGAGATAAAATACGGGGGATTATTAAGGGGGATACTAGGACTTTAGACAATTCCCCGCGTGAAGCTGTATTCTTGCAGGCCTTGCTTAGCGCTGCCCCCTTTTCTCTTCGATCGGGTGGTGTCCGAGCCCCAAGTGTTCTTGCAACAGCTAAACCCTAAACCCTGAACTAAAGTAGATGAAGAAGCCTTACTTGGGTCCTAAAATCACACCCTAAACCTCTGGCATAGCTGCCCCCTGCACCTTGATGAACTGTCGCACATTTGACAAGTTGGTATTGGGAGTACCGAAGGATCATGTTGCATTGTTCGCATCGTTTTGGGACCCTAAACCCTAAACCCTAAACGATTAAGGGCCGAGGCTTTGGCTTTCAAGTTTTGATGATTATCCCTCTAGGGCGCAGGGCGCAGGGGTCTCTCTTTTGTTGATCATATTCTGGGGACTTGAAGTTTGATTGGGGATCTACTTCCTGATTTCACGGGGATATTATTACGGCTTAAATACCTACCAATGCCTCCTGGTTACAGATTCCTTGTACCATAGGGTACCTCAAGTAAACAGCAACATGACATAGCTATGTAGTCTAAACTCCTCAAAGGGCATGAGATAGGGGACTATTCTAAGGGGTTATTAAGGGGGATAATAGGAATCTAGACTATAGCTCACATAGGCACTTTTGTCAGACCCCTACATTAGCCGGATCCGTCTGGATTTGAGTTTGTTCATGCTCTTCGAAGCCTAAATCCTAAACCCCCAAACCCTAAGCCCTAAACCTTTGGTCCTATAAAAAAACCCTAAGCCGTACACCCTAAGCCCTAAACGTTGCAGGGCCTAAAGCTGAACCTGCGGGTTTTACTCATGGTCTAAAGTTAGAAGTGGAGTACATATAAGGGTATATAGTAGGTATATAAGGATCCCAGGGTTAAGGGTCCATATTAGGGGCCCATGGTCTCAACCTTAGATGCTCATGGTTCTTCTTCACCACCCAACCCAAAATCACTTCGCAGGTTAGCCGTGCCGCAAATTGCCTTAGTCAAGCGGGTTCCCTTTTTTTATGCCCATCCCACCTTCAAGCGGGCTGCTGAAGTTGAGACTTAAGCTCTGGCTATTTCCACTAGCCGCTACGGCTTCGAGGACCTGCTGCAGAAGCACGAGCCGCTACATGGCATTTCCTTGGCCCACTTTGAGAAGTTCCGGAATTACGACTTCCGTGCAAACACCCTTAGTGAAGAGGCCAAACAGGCTTTCACGACGCCTTCGATGATCACACTTCCCGGCACGAGCAAGCCCATCTGGAGTATGGGTGGGCTGTCATAAGGGAACCCAATAGTTGAACGGACTATTTGGTAGTTTCCCAAAATAAGGGGACCCCAATATAGACCCCAAATATTACAGTCCTTATGATAGGAACCCCCAAAAAGGTACCCCTATAATTTTCAGAAACCCACCATTTAAAGTCTGGTACCAGAAGCTCAGGGGACTTTTTCCGGGATATTGGCAACTTTCGGGACGACCATGAATCTGTATTGTCCTTAGGAATTATTTGATTCTTCATTTTAGTATAACCCTAAGCGAATATTTTCCAATAACCTACAGGAATAGGGTTTAGAGGATGTAAGGGCTTAGGGAGGGTTCTGGGTGAAGCCCCTACAGCCTTATCCTCTGAAAGTCATGGCATTCGTGAGTTGAAGCATGTGAATTAACAGCCACAGTCCTAGGCTGAACCTTTGAATCCTCAAGCTTTACAGCTCCCATCTTTGAACTTGATACTATTCAGAATTTGTGGTTCAGGGTTAGTAACGGTAACCCCTTACACTAATGGAGATCCAAACGGAAAAGACATTGGAACATGAAATGGAAGCTGGGTTATTTTGGGTTTATAGGGATTTGAGTTATCAACATCAGCAGAGGGTGTTGGTGACCCCCTCCCCCAAATCTGGACCCTGTTCTCGCCACATGAGCTATAGTCTAAACTCCTGAAAGGGAGCTATATAGGGGATTATATAGGGAACTACTATAGGGGTTATTAAGGGGGATATTAGGAGTTTAGACTATGGCTCACATGAGCCACATGATACGGATACGTTCGTAATTTCGGGGGCTGGGGCTGTCAATCTCCTCGTAGCACCTAGGGTTTAGGGTTTGGGGCTGGACACTCGGAAATGAAATACACTCCCGGAAACTAACATGGAAGCCCAAAAAGGGCCCTAGAAGGACTACAGTCCTTCTAAAAGGGGTCTATATGGGTTTCCATGTTAGTTTGGGAGAGTGTAGTTGTCACCAAGCAACCTTTTTTTAGATTAGGATCGTTGTCCAGGAAGTGGTTGTTTCGGGAACAGCCATGTTGGTTCTGGTTGTTTGGTTACTGAGGTAGAGCGTAAACCCCAAAGCTTCACCCCTAAAACCCAGGGAATCCTAAACCCAAAACCGTTTTCCAAAACCCCTAAATCCTAAACGCCTAAACCAATTGAAGGTCCCTGGGGCTTGGTAGCTATTCAGAATTGAATGCATAACCTTCCTGGTAATTCGGAAGCCCTACAAGGCCAGGTAGGGGTATTGTACGTGTAGTTCTAAGCTTGGTTATAAGTAGTTGCTGTTAGCTACTTAGCCCCATGAACTTTCAAACAAGGCTTCTTAAACAAACCCTCAACACCGAACCCTAAACCCTGAACCCTAAACCCTACACCCTGAACCCTAAACCCTGAACCCTAAACCTTGAACCCTAAACTAGACTCAAGGACCCACATCCCTGTGGATTGTCCTTTTGGTCTGGGTCAGAAGTCCCGGGGCCGTCTTTGCAGCCCCACGCAGGCCAGAACTTTGAAGGTTTAGGTTCTTAGGGCTTAGGGTTCAGGGCTTAGGGCTTAGGGTTTAGGGCGTAGGGCTTCTCGCAATCACTTAGTGTTTGGGCGCGCACTTTTTGAGCTTAACACTTTTGAACAATTTCAGTAAAAGAAATATGAGAACTCAAAGTAATGGTAAGGTTATATAGGCTTGAGGGTTTAGGGTTCAGGGCTTAGGGATTGGGGCTTAGGGTTCAGGGCTTAGGATTCAGGTCTCAAGCGCTCCTATGTAGCCCCATTTTGGGTTTGTGATGACTTTTACATAGGACTCCCTAGGTAGTTATTCAAAATACCCAGAATCTCCTCTAAAGAAAGTGCATTCGCCATGGCTCATTGCCCGTCATTTCAGAGGACTTTGAAAACACCGCCCCACCAGGTTTAGGATTTGTGGCCTAGTGTTCAGGGTTTGGGGTTTATGGATGTAGGGTTTCAGGATTTGATGGCTTGGGGTGCACAACCCAAAACCCAAACTCTATTTGGAGCTTAGTGTTTTAGGACTTGGGGCGTATGATTGAACAGCCAAGGCTTGCAGGGGTGTAGGGTTTAGGGTTCGGGGGGGATCATGCCACACCCAGACCTGAATCACGTTCGTGGTCCAAGTGTATATGGTGACTAGAGCACCAATGCATAAAGTTTGTCTCCCAAGCGCATACGTTTATCAGAGCACACCCATGCCGTTCGTGCTGTGTCGCTTGCCATTTGGATGCCTTGTTTGTCGGGGCAGGTTGCGAGTCCTGAACCTGCACCTGCAGTAGCTAGTGTAGACCCCTGATGAATAAGCCCCCTCCTTTCAAGTGCCTTAAGATTAGGATCCCTGTAATAATCCCTATTCGGGGGATCGGGTTTATTAATCGTGGGTCTACATTGGCCGGGTTTCAATTTGGCGCTGGTCCTGCCATGACATCCATCTCTTGTTGTCCCTGCTTCTGACCTTGGGCAGCGTGCTCCAATGTGATTCCTCTTCTGAGCCTGCGGACATTGTAACTATTCACTGGACTCCAACACTGAAGGGTCAGCTACATGGCAGCATTCAATCGCAAGAGTGTTTGGACGAACTCCCATTGTGAGTAGAGACAAGCTGAAAGCATGGCGAGACGTTTTCCAGTGTACTCCACAGCAGCACTCCGCAGCAGCCGTTGTGGGAGACTTGTACTGACGGCATCCACTGACGTGGTGTTCTTGCTCCAGTGCCGCCTGGCGAGGCCTCTACTGATTGGTGTCAGTCGAGAATACGGGCCTTATTCCCCCCTAACTTCTGAAAAGTCTATAGCTTCTTGGGAAGACAATTCTACTTGTCGCCGCTTCATGCAGGAACCGCGCCAGCATTGACCTTGAGTTAAACTTCTCAAATATCCAAAATTACAGTATGTTCCCTTTATTTTGAGGTTCGAGGCTGAGCCTAAACCCTAA
Organism: Symbiodinium pilosum; assembly: GCA_905231905.1. Classification (NCBI taxonomy): domain Eukaryota; class Dinophyceae; order Suessiales; family Symbiodiniaceae; genus Symbiodinium; species Symbiodinium pilosum. The sequence goes on along the minus strand of CAJNIZ010010424.1, from coordinate 92,475 downwards.
ATCCCTCTTGCGGCTTGGCGCGCTACTTCAACGTCCCTTGCTGCGCCCAACGAAGACTCAAAGGGCTCGACCCTGCAGCTTCCAACCTGTTTTGCTGGTCACTTACCCTAATGGTCCAAGTACCTAATCATCATATACTTACCCCAACCCGAAACTGTAGTTACTACTACCCAAAAGTCACCAAAATCTAAGTACTTCTCCGGGTTACACGCCAAAATTCTTGTGCGGTCCCATTTTGTCAGCTCCTGCCAGACCCCAAGGAGCTCCAACATTCCTGGATGTTGAGACTTCAGCATGCACCTCCTTTGTTAAAAGCTCCCGGCACGGCTTGAAGGTTTTCGGCCTCAAGCTAGTTATGCTGATGATATTCAGTCTTGACTGGTGTGCTGCGCACGGAAAATATACTTTACAGTACGCCCAGCCTTTGCAACCTAATGCACTCAAACTGGCAAGCCCAACAGCCACCGATCAAAGAACATCATTCGAAGTAAAATGCAAAGTACCCTAAGGGTCCAAGGACCCAAACAATAGGGTTTCAGGGCCCAAATACCATTGATATTATAGTATTTGGGCTCTAAAACCCTATTATTTGAGTCCTTAGACCCTTATACAGTCCATATCCTTATATAGTCCCCCTATAAACCCCTTAAAAGGGAGCTAAAGTAGTTTGCTGGATTCATGGGCCTTTGTTTGTCCGGCTCTAAAGTCGCCCATCAGCACGGAAGTCTGTAAACTGCTTTATAGGGGAACTATATAAGGATATATGGGGACTATATAAGGGTCTAAGGACTCAAATAATAGGGTTTTAGAGCCCAAATACCATAATATCAATGGTATTTGGGCCCTGAAACCCTATTATTTGGGTCCTTGTTTTTTGCAAAGTTGTGCTGAACTCGAGAGGCCCAATAACACTGCTCAACTACGCCACGCCGAGTATTAGTACTAGTAGAAGCAGTAGTACGAGGTGTAGGAGTAGGAGTAGTTTTTGTGAGGATTATGATTTGCTGCGGCATTGTTTGGGCCCGTTGGTTGTAAATATCCCCGTATGTTCGTAGCGGTCCCCGGCTTGCCGAAACCATCAAACCTTGTACCTTTCCGTCCATTGCATATTGTTTGGCAGATTGCTGGTAAGCGTGAGAAGCTGCGCGGTCCCCGGTTTCAGGGTTCGCGGTTCAGGGCTTACGGGTTTGTGGTCTGGGTCTGCAGTGCATAGGGTTTAGGCTTACAAGGTTCAGGGTCACTTCCGGCTGAGCTGCTATACGGGTTGCATGTTAGTTTGGCAAGGGTGAGGTGGGGGTCAAGATTTGAGGAGGGATGACCCTAAGATCCTAAACCCAGTGGTAATGAATAGATGAAAGAAAATGTAGGCAAGCGCAGACTCTTGTGAGGTCCAGATGCCTGAATGGTTGCCGAGATTGTCCCCTGAGAGTCTTGGTATAAATCCCTAAACCCTAAATCCTAAACCCTAAATCCTAAACCCTAAACCCCTAAACCCCTCACTAAACCCCAAAGCCACCGCTTGAAAGGTGTTAGTCCCTGGTGTTGAGACTCTGACCTCGCATGTGCTCTTGTTTTCGGAGTCCCTAAAAAGGGTTTAGGATTTAGGGTTTTGGGGGTTTAGGGTTTAGAGTTTGGGGTTTAGGGGTTTAAGCCATGGGAAAGGGTAACCACTCTCAACTGGGCTTATACCCCTAGTGAGAACTAGCGTAAGCCCTGGGAGCAAAGTTCTGGATACTGACCAAATTGAGTAGCATCATAAGCCCTGATATACGTCGTTACTTCTGTTGAGACAAAAATCCTGCATGACCTGACTATACTAGAGTATTACAATTCCCGAGGAAGAAGGTACTTAGGGCCATGCAGGATTTTTAGTGTCCAGCGTATGTCCCGGCAACTTCCAAGTATGGCATATTGGGATCTACAATGGCCCCGAGTCCTCCTTCAGGCCCTAAACCCTCAATTCCCAACCCTTACCAAAAGCCCTGAGCCCTCAACCATCTATAGACCCTGACCTTAATCCGGAACCCTAAACCCTTAGCAGTTTAGGGGTTTAGGGCAGGTTAGTACCAGGGAGCTGTAGTTCCCAACTATCACAAGGGCACCACGAAGTACCAACCTAGGTTGTTTAGGGTTCAGGGGTTTAGGGTTTAAGGTGCCGGTGCCTAGTTGATAAATATCTGGGCTAGTCCAAATGGGACCCATGATTTCGGTGGCCACCCATAAGCCGATAAACACATCAGGGTTCAAGCGCTCCTAAACCCTAAGCCTTAAATTATCAGCGCGGGAGGCCACACCGTGACGGCCCAAAGCCCAAACCCCTTTATGACCCCTGTATGGTTGTTTCTCAAAATTAGGGTTTAGGCCTTAGGGGACCCCAATATAGACCCTCAAAGTATGATGATCCTTATTATGGGGACTCCCCAGAAGTACCCCTAATCTTGGGAACCAGCCCATATAGCCCCTATAATTCCTACAACCTTCAAACCCTGAGACCTGAAATCCAGAGACTTGAATCTCCCTAGGTCTTCAACCTGAAGCCAAGAATCCCAGCGCAAAAGCCTTCAAAGCAACCCTAGTAGGTTTCTCAGAGTATAGATCCCTAACCCCGGGCTAAACCCTGAACCCTATACCCCAAATCCTAAGTCAGCTCTAGGCCCACCATGACCTTCAATCTTCAGGACCAATCAGAGCCCCTTGCCCTGGTTCTGTGCTGGGGAAGGGTTTAAGGTTTAGGGTTCAGGATTTAGGGTTTCGGGTTCAGGGTTTAGGGTTTCAGTTTTAAGGTTTAGTGGGTAATACGGTTTACGGCTTGGTGTTCGGGGCTTCAGGTTTTTGAGGTTTTGGGTTTGGGAATGACGGTTCAGGGTTGGGGATTTAGGGTTCCAGGTTTCACTGAAACAAGAGGCTTGTGCAACCAGTTCATAAGGCTTGTGCAGCCACTTCCTGGTTAGGACCCTGATCTACAACAGTTGGTTGTTTCCAACTGTTCTGTACATTCCAGGTTGGGCGGTAGTGTCAAGTGCTGGTTTAACGCTAAGGGTCCAAGGACCCAAACAGGGGTTTTAGGGCCCAAATACCATTAGTATTATGGTATTTGGGTCCTAAAACCCTATTATCAGGGTCCTTGAACTAGAGTTAACGGATGAGGTTCAGGCTTCAGAGCTTCAGGGCCGAGGAAGGGTTTATGGCTTAGGTTTTAGAACGCAGGGTTTAACCCCTATAAACCCTAGACCCTAACCGCATTTTAGGTTTAGTCCTAGAGTTGAGGCATCATCATGGACACTTTTTGTTGCATCACCGTCATCCCAAGAAGATGAGCAAATAATAAGAAAAGGGCAAACAATTTCCGTACAACTGATTTTTTGGAAAGATGTGAGGTCATGATATAGATGGTGATAATATTGCCACAGGAAAATGCATCAACAAAAAACATTTTTCATATTTCAGCTTAGATATAGGTGACCTGCAGAAGAGCACGCAAAATAGTGAGATGATCCCTTTACACCCTGAACCCTAAACCTTAACCCGTAAACCAAGCATAAAACTCAGACTGAAGCCGTGTTTTCATGAATTCTGTCCTGGTGGGCTAAACTTCGCTCCAATTGTTTTTTGGATTTGGGGTTTAGGGAAGTTTTTGGAAATTAGCCAAGCGCGCGAACTGATTTCGATCACCCATGATGCTTAGTAGCGCTTGGGGTTCATGGGGGAAATTTGAGCCGATTATTTGAGTGTCGGAGGCTGTAATATTTTGAGCTGCACCTAGGATTCCTGCGGCTGCCTCAAAATTTGCAAAAACCGCATTCTCATTCTTTCGGCCCCTAAATCTCAGAAATTGAGACCTACGTCCTGAACAACCTAACCCTCAAGACACTGCTGCAATGAAGCCCCCACTTGAAGGATCAAAGTAGGTATGCGAGGGTTGCAAGTGAGGTAGCTTGTGTTTTAACTAGCAATCACTTTCTTGAGGGTCCTAACTCTGGTCCCTCAATTTGAGCTTGTATGATTTTACAGGGAAAATAAAATTATATACCAGGATTAGGGGCCCATAGTTTTAACCTTAGAAAATAGTTCTTGAATCGATCCAGGCCGCCACCTCCTGAAGTGACCCTGGCGTTGGAGCGGCTAGTCTACAGGACTGGGGTGTAAGTAAGGGCTCGGGTTCAGGGTGTAAGGGTCTACGGGTTAAAGACTTTAAGATTTACAGGTTTAGGGTTGAGGGTGACCGCCAGAACACAAGCATGCACCCCACTTCAAACTAGTATGGAATCACAAAAAGGGCCTCCTTATGAAGACCATTGTACCTAGAGAAAGGGGCTACATGGAGCATCCAACTTGCTCTTGGGAGATGTTAAGTTCAAAGCGGGCCAGGGCTTTTCAATGAGAGTTTGGTTTTTTGGCTTCAATCTCGTTATCGCTGTGTGTGTGTGTGTTAGTATTCCGTCTGCTTTTTGGATTCTGGGGACAGGATTCTTCAAGATCTGCGTTGATCCTTGTCCGTTTGATTCTGAAGCCTCAGAATGGTGGCGTGATATCCTCAAATTGGAAGAGTAGGGGTTCTCAGAATAGAGTTGCTATAAACCCTATACCCTAAGGCCCTAACCCCCATTAGTGCCACCTACATTGAGTCTACAAGTTGGGAGTAGCAGTTTCAGCAAACTCCGCCGATGAACTTGGGTATCAATTATAGGGGGGGGGGGTCCAATATTAGGGGTACCTTTAAAGTTTAAAGGTGGATATAGGGGGCTATATAGGCGTTATATAGGGTTTGGTGGTTTCCTAAAATTAGGGGACTACCTTGGGGGTCCCCATAAAAAGGAGCATCATATTTAGGGGTCTGCATTGGGGTCCCCCTACTTATGGAAACTACCATATATGAACAGGTTGATGTAGAGTACCCTTCGTCGGGGCAGCCTGATACAGCGCCCCAGAGCCAATTCAACTTGTTTAGGCTCCTGCATTGAATCTCAATGAACCCATATCATATGAGCTAGTGTAGCGCTGATGCTTTACCAAGCCTAAACCCTAAACTCTACCTGTCGCACAAGCTTCTAACTCTGCAGCGCCAACGCCAGACCAAGGTTCATGGGTTCCCCCACTAACTCCTTTAGGGCTCCCCTTTGAGTAGCTTCAGCAAGCCCTGATTATCCTCAAAGAAGCACGAAGCAAAGAACCTTCGGGGTTGACGTAGCATCCAGACCCTCAAGTAGCAAAGGGGGCTGGTAGGGAGACTCATGAAGAGGGGAGGAACGCAAGTTCCAACCAGGTAATGACCTATAGTCTCTATGATGATTTATCCAGCATGACCAACATCCCCCAAATAAAGAATATAGCCTGAATGTTATCCTAACCTGCTGTGGGGTATACTCCTTGATTAGGGGATATTGTGTTTTCTGGGAATCATGAATAATGCCAGAGTATATGGGTGGTTGTCAAAATTTTGGTCCCTTCTTGGATCCCCATTATAATACTGCACCTAATATTTAGGGTACCCAAAAAGGGACCCCAATTTTGACAACCACCCATACCTACCAAGACCAGACTTTGAATCCTCAGCCCTTGCCTTCTAGGAGGGGTAGGAATGGTTTAGGGTTTAGGGTTTAGGGTTTAGCGTTAAGGGTTTAGGATTGA